>UXGD01001560.1:0-33566 GCA_900474315.1 Torymus auratus
CGCCTCTCCTCTCCCCTCCTCGCCACTCCTCATGCCGATTATACGACACGGCGGCTGCGGCAGCGGCGGCGGCGGCGAAATATTTTTATAGTATAGAGATATATATATATATATACATATATGTAATTGAATCTGAAAGAAATCAAAACTGTAAGGAATATTTGTAAGTGAGTGAAGAAGGAGAAACTTCGCGAATTTCAGAAAGAAAAGATGGAAGAAATAAGAGAAGTAGAGCACGGTCAAATGCAAGGGAAGATTTTGATAACTAAAGATTGGATAACTATAATAAATTTATGTTGGAGTGCGAGGTAAAAAATGTACGTACTAAAATATTTTGAATAATAGCTTCGAGTAAAGAATTTTTTCTATGTTTAAAACCTAGAACTGGTCCGAAAGGAAATAAACATTACGCAATAATTATACACATCATTCTTAATCATATTATAAACCAATTCTTTTTATTTTAATAATAAACTTGTATTAAATTCTTTTTAAAAGATACAATATTCTTAGTAATAATTAGTGTTATCGATTTATGGTTGCTAGCTGCTGAGACTTTTAGCTACTATAAACTATGTACTAAAAACTAGATGTAAATACTGATTTTTACATTTTAAAGCATTTGTTTAATCTCATGAAAGAATAATTTAGTTACATAAATTACACATTGTGTAAAAAGTTCTATTTGGGCTTTAAACTTTAAATAAGTCTTCAAGGTTCTCTAGATAGACTCTACCTAAATAGAACATTTCATAGCTCGCGGCTTAAATCGAACCTTCCACCCCCTACTCGACGATATATTTAATTTTGTAAATATAAACCTTCATTGGAAGTCGATTATGTGATTTTTTACATTCGAAGCTAATGCAATAACATATTTGAAAAAAAAATAAGTTTAAGTAAATTTAACGTAGAAACAAATTTGTTAATATTAAAAAATATATTGAAAAAAATGGCATTTTTAATCACTGCAGCTTGATTCATTAGATTCACTATAGTTGATCGCTTTTTTGACTAAGTTTTGCAATTCTTGAGGCTTGTATTTCGTTAGCGTTGGCGATTTTTTATAGGCGTCAATGCATTCTGATATTTCTGGCACTTCGCCATCACTTATAAAATGTCTAAAACAAGCGTAGATTGAATGTGGTACACGCAATCTGTTTTGCTTTTGGTTTTTTGATTTAGTTTTTGAAGATGCGCATTGTTTCGATTTAGTTTTTGAAGTCTTGTTTAAAATTTTCTCGTACGCCTGTAAGACTGATCTAATTTGTGCCGTAGTCCTGCCGTGTAAATAATCATGTTGGTCGATGAAATTCTGAATTTCAATACCTGATATTTTTTCATTGCTTAACCATTTATTGCCAAATTTTTTTATAACAGCACGTTTGCTTTCGTCGGTCCATAATCGCCTTGTTTCACCTGCATCTACCGAGAAATGAAACACATTATAGTGATTAAAAATAATAAAATGAATATAGTTGTAGGTTCAATAGAAATAAAATGTATATAATTCAATAGAAAGTAAAACAAACAAAAATCAATACAAGGGCAAATAAAGGAGATAAAAAAGCGTAAGCTGAGGATTGATAAAATTAAAAATAGACATAAAAATAAAAAAAAGGTGTTCGCTACGCTTGCTCGGGCAGTGAACTCACCCGCGCGAATAGTCAGCGACTATAGTCCCTTGTTACGTAATGTACTATTACAGCCTTCGGACAAAAAAATAGTATATACTACCATGGATACATATTGTATCATTCTCGCTCGTGCGTCTTTGGCGGTCTCGCTACGCTCGGCCCCAAAGATCGCACTCGCCGAGAATGATACATTTTGCGTCCTTGGTGCATAATGTACTATTATTTATGATAGAGAAAACTCGTTCACCGATAAAAATACTAATGTTTGTTTTAGATTATTACGATTTTCTTTCTTTTTGACGATCATCTTCGCAGCGCTAAGATTTATTTAAGTATACAATACAACTTACCATTGTCTGTGCATTTACTTGTCGACGCTTCAGATTCTTTTCTTTTTACAGACTTCCGAATCTTTGGTATCAATTCATCAAAGTCATTTGTATCGTCATCATCACTGCCCTCTTCCATCTCTAAATCGGAAGTACTCTCATCTTCGAAAAGTATGTGGCCTCTGTCAGTTTCCACAAAATCTCCCTGCGCATATTCTAACCATTGAGCTACATTAAGTATGTCCTGTGAAGCTACAGGTTGCCTATAGATATTAAGATGAATATTCTTGTCATGACCCATGAATGTCGATAGGTTGTCAATTTGACCGTCCGTCAAATTCAATGCTACTCCAATTGTAGCTATGTGTTTACGGAGTGGGGTTCCTCTTAACAAGCTTGGGATTTCCGCTCCACATTGCTGTGCGTACTGAGCCAAGAGTGGACTCGCTTCTACCCAAAAATGCTCATTGTTTCTACTCGGTAATCCGAATACGTAAGGATTGTCTTCAGGTACACCAGCCTCGAGTCTGTACTTAAGAATCAATTCGAGGCAAGAAACCATTTTTGGATCTAGAAGGATTGGCGATATCTTCGCATTTTTCTTACCTCTTGTCAGAATACGCATGTACTTGGATGCCAATTCTTTGGCCACATCAGAAATTTTTGCATAAAATTCTGGGTTGTATTCGCATCTATCGCACATTTAGAGTTTTCGTAAGATTTGATGTAAAGCCTAGAAATCTGGCCTGGTCTTTTTCTATTGAATATTAGAATTGATAATAAAGTAGACTGAGCAAGTCTTCGCCATGTGTTGAAGTTGAAATTATTTTCTAATTTTTTAAAATCGCTATCACGTTCTTTTACGATGTAGTTTCGTAATATTTTTATGTCACTCCTGCTGGGTAATTTTGTTAATCCACTGTTTATCGACATTTGCGTTTGCGACTCCGCTACCGTTTTCGAAATTAGCTTGGGAAATCGCACCCTATGTAGATGCAAAAAACCTTCTGCATTTTCTTTCACTTCAGATGGTAGTGCTTTTCGTCGTTCATAACATTCTGCGATCCAGACATCACACACTGCTGCTACAATCCTACCAACATCCCTAGCAGTAGCTGGTACATCAAACAAACCAGTTGATGGATTAAACCTACCTAATGCGTCTGCTGTTTCTATATAGGCTTTGCTATAGTCTGGATTCAACATGGATGCAAAATCAGTGATCTTATCATGTATTTTTTTCATCTGAATTAAAATACGAGCTAATAATCGCAGTTCTGCTCTGATTTGCTTGTTGTGGTGGTTTGAATGTTTGAATTTAAAGGCCTCAAAATTCTCATATATTATAATTAGCATATCATTTTTCGCTATTTTGGAAATGTCGTCATCTCTTAAGCGAGACAGGACTATTCTTAAATAAACACTTGCATCTGGATGCACATCTCCGATCACATAATTATGCATAGTTTTACTCTGTATTGCTTTATAGTATTCACTTCCACTACAACGAGGCAGGTGTTGTTTTCTTATACTGTTTTTCATGTAAAATCCATTACAGAATGGACAGGCCCTATAATCTGAGATTTTTTTTACTCTACCTCCTTGTGGTCTTCTGACTGGTTGGAATTTTTCAGTTTTTAATTTACAATTAAATTTAAAAGCGCCATAATTTTTTATTTCGTTCAGTAGCTTTTGTCGTTTTAACTGATGTTCATTGAGTGGTTGTCCATTTATGCGCCTTGCTGGGGGAAGTCGCATGATTTCTATGACCTTTGGTTAATTTTTGTGCTTTGCTATCAAATGGTCCACCAGTTTGTCAGAGTAAATCTTACTACAATATGGACAAGCATATTTTTTTCCTCCAACATTACTAATTTCGTATTCTTTTGGATTCGAAAGAACCTCTCCTAATGGGCTTCTATTACACTTAGCCATTTGAGTTAATTTTACTACTGCACTGTTATGTTTTTTCTTGTTTACTGCAGGTAAAGAAACTTTTTTCTCTTTACACAATCTTGGTTTATTATTAGAAATTTTTGGAGAGGATTCTTTTATCGGAGATATTGCTACTGTGGATTTATTTACAGTGTCTGGTGATGTAATCTTAACAATTTGCGACTGATCTGCAATTTTATTATTCGCGTTTATATGCTCTTCTGTCTCCGCTCCGTCTGTAAAGTAATCACTATCAGTTGATATCATTGTCTTTTTTCTTTTATTTTCAAAGTCGTCATCGTCCGATAATACACTAATTTTTCTTTTCTTGTTGATAGAAACTTTATTTGATGGAAAAGAATTTTCTGAATTACTATTCTCATATTCTGACTCATCTACAGGTAATTGAGGAGGACCATGCTCTTTATATGCCACGCTTTGAATACCATCTGCAAACAAAAGAAAATAAAAAATAAAAAAATGTATTAAAAAAAGAAAAGAAAAACATAACAGCTAAATTTATTTCTGTACGTACGGTAAGTGTCCGTATTAATGTGCTATGAAAGGAAATACATAACCAAGCATGGAATAATGTTACTATGTAATTTAGATTTTCTGAACTATAAGGTGGTTCTATGAAGACTCCTAAGTCAATTGCGTATCCACAAATACAAACTAAAATTGTCTTATTAGACTTGGGTTATTAATATACATAAAATTCAGTTTTTAAGTATATAAGACAATTAAATAGTATATTACGTAAAAAATAATTTAATTTAACACAAGGAATTGTTGAAAATGGAAATTATGACGTGTATTGACGTACTATTACGTCAACCTAACCGATCCCAATACTTTTACACGCATTTTTCATATTATCAATTAATTATCTCGAAAATTTTCGTGGCTTCATACATTTTTTATGATATTACAAAGCTTAAAGCTTGAACTCTAACTACCTCTTTACTGAACTTCCTCCGCATTTAATTTCGGTATTAATTTTGGAATTTTCTACGCAAAACACATGATTCCACTATATTTACATGTAAAAGTATAGATTTTTAAGAATTTTTTGCTTAAAAATTACCGTAGCAACCTGTATTAAAAAAAAAAAAATACCAAAAAATTTGTCAGCATCTGTAGAATAATAATATATTTTTTTGTAAATGTTCGCCTTCAATGACATTTTCATAGAATCACCTTAAGTAGTTTTAAATAATTGAATATTTTATCTTACTATCGATATTTTTTTATTGGAATATTATTATTATTATTCAATGCACATAAACTATACGTTAAAGGTTTTTAAATATAAAACTGTTGTATTTTTAATATGAAATAAAACTTTAACTTTATTAAAAAATTAATATCACTGGATTATTTTCATTAACACTTTTTCGTGAATCATTTAAATAAAAAAGCACACAAATAGGGTCAGAAACACTAATCGGGACACTTACCCTATGCAATACATAAAAAAGATTAAGCAAATTGTCTTAAGTTTATAAATATCGATGAGCATCGGAAAAAACTACATATCAGTAAAAAATCAATTATTATACAAAAAATGTTTTATTTCTACCAAAAAATTGATTTTTCGTTGTTTTTATAAAAGAGGCGACTACATCAAAATATTCAAGGGATTACACCACTTTGTGAACTTGAAAAAATAATTACAAGAGAGAAGCTGTGGCATAATAATCCAGGGGCACTCGTAGGATGTCCAGGAAGACATTTCTGTGGTTGCCCGGAAAAACGACAAGTCCATTTTTCATGTTTTTGAGAAATCGCGATTTTAAGGTTTATATTGAATAGCGTTTCAGTTTTGTTTAAGTCGTTTTGCACTATGCGATATCTCGTAATTCCCGCACATTTTTACTTCTTATTACTGTACCACATGAAAGATAGGTATTTAAGTATATGAAATACGATGTTATCTCAAATTTGAAAAAAATGGACTTAAGTCGTTTTTTCGGGCACCCACAGATATATAGGAAAACTGAGCAGCAATAGCGATTTCTCTCTCTCTCTCTCTCTCTCTCTCTCTCTCTCTCTCTCTCTCTCTCTCTCTCTTTCTCTCTCTCTTTCTCTCTCTTTCTCTCTCTCTTTCGCTTCTTTAATTTATGTTTCGTTATGCCTGCCACGTTTGGTCTGCTCACGCACTTTTTTGACACAGCCTCGTCGTCGAGCGCAACGAGTTCGGTGGCGAATCCCGGCTCGCCCAAGCCCGAGAAGCGCCAGGCTAACTCGCCACTACCGCCGCCTCCCGAGAATCCCCTCATGGATATGTATGCGATGATTGACAAGCGCAACAAAACCGATGAACGCACCAGAGGTACCATCTGCTTTTTTTTCTCAAATTTTTTTTTCTCCTCTCACAATATATCTCTATACGTGCGCTTGAGACTGCGTTATTAACGGATTGTCTGTTAGCGGCATGAATATACAAATCGTGGGTACTATCAAAACTATTTTTATTTTTAATTCCCTGTTAAAAAAACTGCTTTAATTTTTTTTTTACATTTACTCTTTTATTTGCTCTCTTATCGTTTCCCTTTAAAGTAACCGATAAGCACATCACATTTCATTAACCATCATCAATCGCCGCTCACCACCCCATTTATATTTTTTGTTCCTCCCAACTTTCTTCGTTCGACCCGTACCTTACAACGAAACCCCAGGCAACCTCGTCGCGGCAGGCAAGTCCCTGGAGGACATGTATGCCAAGGTGATGAAGAAAAAGCGTGATAGCGTCGACGACGAGCTCAGCAGCTCCACACCCGGACCATCCCTCCTGACTTTCGGCGTCGAGGCTGTAGCTGCAACCTGCACCGTGACTACAACAACGGGAGTGACAGCAACAGCAGCAGGTGGTAGTAGTACTACTACTGGCAGAAAGCTGAGTTTGATTGAGGTGAGTCGCGCCAGCTGGTCGAGCCACGACTCCGTCGAGATAATGAAGCGCGAGACGGAGCCGGCGGTGGAGCAGCATCAGCAGCCAGAGCAGCAGATCAGGGTGAACGGCGAGCCGTATGATGATGAGTACGAACTCAATCACGGATACGAGGCTGTGTCGACGACCGGCGCTGGGAAACGGAGTAGCGTCATTGATGCTAATTATGAGACGCTGAGGCCGCTGCCGTTGCCGCAGTCTGGTGCGGTTGGTGGGGCGGCTAGAAATGGGATCGACACGATGCCGATTTACTCGATGCCGTTCAAACATCGGCAGGTGAGGAAAATATTAATATCTTAACCATTGCATCAAAATTACTTAACGATGATTTGAAGTTTTTCTCTTATTGTCTTCTTTCTCAAGTTATTCCGAATAAAATGTAATCAAATCATTAAAATAATAACAACGAAAATAATTAAATAAATACAGATTAAGTATTGGTAATAGCTCCAGTATGCCCCTCGCAACATTAATTATTCGCCTATTTAAAACCAAGGGAACCTGTAAGAAAAAACTTATTTCATTAACTAATTTTAAAATCTTAATATATACACATAGTCACAATTATTAATTTTTCTACAATTATCACAATCAGGTAAGCAACGCGAGTAGCGAGGACCCTGGTTATGAGAAAGTCCGTCTCTGTAAGAGGCCAAGCACTGGCCTCACCTGCGAGGACCTCGACACAGACTCGGAACCCAACTACGAGAGCATGCCGCACGAGTCGGTCGAGCCGAATTACGCCTCCGTGGCTTGTCGCCTTGGAGCCGACAGCGACGTCGACCCGAACTACGAAAGTGTGAGCAACGGCGATCCTAACTACGAGAGTGTCAAGTACATGAGCGTCGCTCAGCCCTCCACCTCCTCGGCTTCAGCAGAACCACCTTACGAACGGGTAGTCGGCTATAAGAGTCGCGAGGATCCGAATTACGAGAGGATAGCGAGAGGCGCCGTTGAGGTGATTGACACGGTGGAAACGAATGTCGACACGGACGACGAGCAGTACGTCCAGGTTTAGGTTTGCCCGTGAGATTAAAGAAATAAAGCTTTGAAAGTACGTCCCGAACAGATTATTGTAAATACCTGTTTGGACTGCAGTACGAAGCTTGGAGATGTCTTCAGGCACGAAGAAAGTCACAACGATGGTATATCGAGTATATTTATTTATCTGACAAAGTATATCTGTGAGGATAAGCGCTATATATAATTTAAGATGCGTATTGAAAGTAGTAGCACAAATGACTATTTTTTTAATAAAATTTAATAATTAGAAATTAAAAACTTTTTGAGAACTAAAAGCGAAAGGTATTTTTCAATCTTGTAGAATTAACCGGTTATGCGAACATTTTTTCCAAAAGATATATAATATGTTTAATCGTTCTTACAATAGTTAATATACCATTTCAGTATATTTCTTGAGTTACAAGTGGAACGATTTTTATTTATGCTTATTAAAAAAAAAATCGTAACATTTATCAGTTCAATTAATACGGGAATAGTTTTTAATTAAAATAGTATATTGAAATTAAAATAATGTTTCAAATGAGCTAAATGTATTGATAAAAAGCTTTATCCTTTTCGGTTGAACTCATAAATGTTTATGGGCACAAATCTGTGGAAGTAAATCTATAAACGCAACATTAATTCTAAATATTTTATATTTACTTTCAATTTTATTGTACTAAGAAATATAATATATTAAATGTATTTAATGTGCATTACATATTAGCCTTGTGTAAAGCACAATAAATGCTTCGTGCACGACTTAGGATTGCTGTAATGCGCCACGGACCAAGTTGAATCTGGAGATAGGCAAATGTTAGTATGTTAAATCATGTATATATGGCAGGCGTTCTTTTAACATATTGTGCTTGTTGCACTCGTGATAAATACTCTCTAAACAAATGAATAATATTAATTGAATGAGCCTAATTGAAATTTACTTTTTCAATAAAAAATAAAATTTCAACGAAAATGTGAAATTATAGGTGAAGATTTTTATTATTCGTATTGTTAAATACGACGTACATATCTACGTTGTTAAGTACCTAAATTATAAAATCTTGCTACTTAAATATGTATTAGAAGTGATTTTGTTTTTGCTATTATAAAATTTATGGTTTTCATCGAAATAAGCAATTGTACAGAATAAAAATATTGTTTTATATGAAAAATTTAAATAAGTGGTTAAACAAATGTTTTTTTTTTACTAAAAACTTGAAAACAAATTTCTGATAAAAAAGATATTGCGAAATTATTAATTGAATTTAGGTTTACATTACATTACATTATTAATTTGATGTTTTAAGTTAGACATACTACTTTGTCTGTCTCTAGTTATAATAAGCAATATATTGTATACCCAAACCATTTGTCGAAAACGTTTATCCAATTTGTGTAAATTATTGATAATTATTGATATATTTACGCTTCGAATATTCAACATTGTAAAATGTAGCAACTAAAACAAAAGGCCAAAAGTAGCAATAAGCACAGTTATTTTGTAGATTGGACGAAAGACTATTTTTTAATAGAAATTTTAGCGACGATTCCGATATTAAGGTAACTAATATGATACCTAATCACGATTTCGTCGTAATAAAGTAAACAAAATTTTATATTACGAATTTTATAAAAAAAAAAAAAAAAAAAAAAAATAATTAGACTCGTTTTCGACAAGCATGGTCATCTTTTCTATAAAGCATGTGCAACTTCATATGTATGTATATGATATCTTTCTATTTTCATAAAGGAGGGTTTAAGGCTGATAATAATGGTGATGCGAAATGTAATACGCGTAAGATATACATTCTCCCTCGGTATATGAGTTATTATACCCAATATCACCCCAGTCACATTATATTCCGAGATATTTTCTCCCCGTAATGAAAAAAGAGCACAATTAAACATGTCGCCCTGATTATAGAGCATTTTTTAACTTTCTAAAAGATTCGTTTAATATTCTTTGTAAATACTAGTGCTTATATAACATCCATTAATTAATAACAATTAATTTTAATATTTAGCTCTCGTTCAAATGATTCATGATCAAAGTTAACTTTCACACCTCCACTAAGGAGAAAAACGTTTATTATATTTCATTTTATCGTAGAAGTTACCACTTATATTTGAACTTATAGCAGAGGTCCTCTTCATTATACGGTTTGTCGGGTTTTTCGTATAAAAGCTGCATAGTCTACCTACTACTCTATATTACAACCTAAAAGTAACAATCACTACAGTAAATAATGATCGACACGCGTGTAAATATATATATAACCGATGACCGAATCAATGAACAATCCGCTCGCGCTCCATTCAATTCAAATTTAAATTATTCACATTCTATTTATTTATTCCGTATGAGTATAACACATTGTCACACCTTCCACACACAGCGCCTGTGCCAAGTGACTTTGAAGTATAAGGGATTCCAGTATGATAATAATAATAATAATAGTTGCTGTAACTCGTAGTTTCCGTATATGTGTATGCCTCTGGTACAAAGTATCCATGCTTATTTTTCATTTAAAATGGAGAGTTAAGAGTGCGACAAAATACTCAGCAGAAAGCTGTAATTTTTCCAAGACCACAGTATTTTGTTTTTTGCCTTTATCAGTAACGAGCTGTATATCTACCACAAAATGTTGAATGAAAGAATCGGGAAAATATATATGTATGTAATTGTATATCTAGTGTACGAGAGGAGACTTACTTTGCACTCAGAGAATAACTTGGTTAATAAAACCAAATGTTTGAAAATATTGATGCTATTGATTATATAGAGTAAATGTAAACAAACAAAGTAAACTTATTTTAAAGAAAATACGCGAAAATTACGAGCTTGAATAACATTATTTATAAAATTATAAAACTTCTATAACAATCAAATCGAAACGATTTGAACATTGTAAATAAAAATTATCGCTTGAAAACTAATATAAAGTAAGAATTAGAAAAAAATTGAATAAATTATATTGTGGACTAAGAGTCTTCTCTGAGTGTACTCTTCTTACTAACCAGTGCAATGTAAACGGTACCTCGCAGCGACCGAGGTAGCTTTAATAAAACGAATTCATTGAGCAAACCAGCGTTCCGCTCCATGACAATTTTTAAACGTTTTTTTATATAAGAGAATACAGGGATTTCATGCGTATATATACATGCAGTATATATCGGATATATAATTAGCGTCGAGTCGCGCGAAGATAAATATATATAAACGAAAAACTTTTATTTTATATAGATTTTATATATTATATATTATGAAAATTATTATGTATTTGAGCGTAGGTGGTCCCCAGCGGCGGGTTGTATTAATGTAATAATATATCTTTCTATATATGTATATATATTATACAGTATATATACACGCAATATTTTATCAATAGATGCTTTTTATATGGAATCGAGTGCATTTGACTCTATACATACCCTTCAAGAATTCCTACAAGTCTTTTCATTCAGGCAAGGATAGGTTCAAGGTATATTTGGAAAAATTATCGGATGAATTCTAAGAAAAGAAACTCAAACAAACGAACATTTTTAATTGGTTTGATTAAAAAAATTGTATTACTCCCATAATCGAGGATTCGTTTTTTTTCATAGACACCACATTGACAATTCGCTCGTAATGGTCTCTAGATTCGGTTAACAATGTAAATGTTCAGTTACTTACTACTTACATTAATTACAGTAGCTTACTCTGGTAGTAATTCTCTTGTCATATTTATACTTTTATATGTATAATATTTATATATTTATACTGTCCTTGTGGAGAAAACAATAAATCGCGTCACGTCACCTTCGAAGCGCATTATTCGCCTCTCGTCGCGTTGCTTTCGCGCACAATTATATCTTATCGCTGTTTGAAGTTTTCGACACTCTCTCTCTCTCTCTCTCTCGCTCTCGAATATTTTCATCATTTTTCCCCCTCATACTTAGCCAAAAATAATACGTACTTTTCTTTTATATACGCATAATTCCAAACGGATTATATCCAATTCACACAACACAATTTTTATACGACTATGTTACCAATGCATGCTTTTCCTATATCGTCGTCGTCGCGCAATGGTCGATTGGTTACAATTAAGTACACTTTTATGATCATCAAATCGAAATCGAAATTACAAATGTATAACGAAGAAAAATTCGTTTTCCATGCGACTCCCTGGAGTACAACACAATCGATCGGTTCTCGTCTTTCGCGTACATATTTTGTAGTAAAAGACCTCTGTGTGCGAACTCGTTGCTTACTAGTATATAATACGAAAAGGAAGAAAGTGGCAAGTACTTGAAAAAAAATAGACAGAGTATTACAAAAGGAAGACCGAAAGGAAAGCGAAATCGGTACAAAAGGGTTATGCTTTTTTTTAATATTTAAAGAGAGAGCGCGCGTGTCATTGTCCATATACTTATTTTTTTTTTTTTTTTTTCACTTACATACGCCGCGTCGATTATGAGTATTGCAATCAATGTACATAACTTAGCGCGAATTGCAATTTACAGAACGAACTAAACTAATCGTAGAGTAGCGAGGAACTGATTTCTTTTTTCTCTTCGTCGCAAAAGAAAGTCGATTTGTAAGTATATAGTGCGACGCAAAGGTGCAAATGTAAAATTCAATATAGGTATTGTAGAAGGAAAACCTGTAAAAGTATGTTTAACAGATCGGGGAAACAACGTAAATACTTGAATACATACGAATAGCATATAAGTACATATGCAAATGTTTATATGTTACGAAAGAATATCCCGTAGTTAAAAACAATCGTTATTTCATATTCGGTGATATAACATTGCAAACGTAACGCCATGTTAATAATTAGTCGCTCTGCAACTTACCATGCTAAGCCAGCTAGCATGAGAAACGGATACATCATTTCATATATATTTATATATAAATACGCAGGACATAAAAATTTACATATCGTATATGAGTGCATAATATTTGCTTCGGCAGAAGTTATGCGATAGGTGTATAATATGAAATCAACAGATTAAGTTATAGTATATTGTGTAATAATTGCTTCGTATATTCGCCATCAACCTTTCCGTCCATCATCATTGCTTAAATTGTGTTTTCATACGTTCGAGTATTCAGTAATATCTATACCAAAGTCAATTTAGCCGTAACTCTGTCATAGTGGACGCGTACACAAAGTGTTTAAAATTCATTGCTATATGCGACAATTCATCAATGACAAAATTCATGCCAAATTAACTTGGGCTTACAATCGTGCGTGTTCTGAAATCAAACCTTATTATTCGCCCTCCTCTGTATATACTTACGGTGCAGCAAGCAACCGGTGACGTCTCGAAATGTAATTACTCGGAAAAAGTATACGCGACACAGCGGCGAGAATATTATGATCGATGCGCTGCAGTATATAAGTACGTACGGCGTTGTACATAGCACACGTTCAATATTTACTTCCGACTCTCTTTATTATACTGACATGCGTTCCTCGGCCCTTGATGCAACATGAGAGTGTCGTTGTGATTCACCATACATTTATATATATATAGATTTACTTCGTACTAAAAACTACAAAAGGGGATGATCGTCGTAATATGCGCGAACGGTTATACTTCGCGCACACGTTATTTTCTCTTCTTCCACTTTCTCGCGCGTTATTTTCGCGTTTTCCCACCGCGGATTGTATGTTTGTTTCATTTTGTTTGTTTTTGTTTTTTTTTTTTTTTTTGCCCTGGCGAGGCTCTATGGCAGCTGTGTTGGTTTTATTTTTATAGTATCTCTTATACGGCGCTCGGTCGATTAATTTTTGTATATTTAGTATAATAATAACGAAATTTTCTTTTTTCTTTTTAATTTCATATACTCTTTTAAACGATTCGAGGGTTATTGCGACAATATACCTACATATATATATGAGATTGAACTCGAGCGCGCGGCTTTGGTTTCTCATTTGGTATCTCGCTTAAAATACATGTAAGTATAGGAAACGTCGTTTTTATCGCTGTCTGTCTCTCTTAAAAAATTAGTTTTATTAATTAGGTATTAATCGAGGGTCTCGCTTTACACCCAGCGGTTATCGCTTGTTACATTACACGGTTTGTTCTCGTGTGCCCCACCTCTGTGTATATTGTTTTTTCCTCGAGATACAAGTCGCCGTTCACCGTCGCTATAGTTTATCTATATCGGACAAACTGAAACGCCTACGATTGACGATAAAAAAATATATTGGACCGAGTCAAAAAATTTCGTTGGTTATAATAATATTATAGGACTGCGGTTAGACGCTAAAATGATTATGTTTTTAGTACGAACGAGTGTAATTTATATAGAAGGGATATGGGGATTCAAACGGAGTAGCTGTTCTATTAATCTTTTCCCCCTTTTCCTCGTTTATATTGTCTACGCGGTAATACAACTTAATTTGGAATAATATTGTATTCGATGTATCTCGAGAATCACTATTATTTGTTTTCTTTCATTATGCACGAACCGAAATAGAGCGCGATATTCATTACGAAGATTGGAAAGTAACGCGGATTCGAAACTTTTATAATTTCCTAGATTTACTTTTAATATATAATAATATATATACTGCTTTTATTATTAGATTTTCTGTATTAAAAATTTTAATTCCCGAAGTCTCCGCTAATAATAGATTTATATACTTACATCGTTCATCACCTTTATAGTGTACAATGAAAACATTGCTTCTTAACTTTAATATAAATTGGTTTTCATTATACATCGGTTCTACGATACGTCTATAAGAAAGGTTCCCTCCATTCAGCAAAAGAAAGAAAAAGAAAAAAAAATCACACAATATACGTATCCTCTAACAAAAATTATCCACACCACATCCTACACTTTACCCCTCGCTACACACGTCATATCCCAAAAGAGCGAAATAAAATTTTTCTCCCAATCCAAAACTGCGACGTCAACCGTCTCTCTATTATTCCCGCCACTTTTCGCATCGATCGTCAGCGCGCGCTCGTAAAATTTGCCGCGTTACTGCACTATTATTCCCGCTGTCTGCGAAAAGAATTTACCCCTGTGCTCACGCTCGTTTCTGATTGGGCGCGCACTGAGTTTATATCGCGTGCTCCCGATTTGGGTTAAGATATATATACGGATTTTTTTCTTTTTCCTGCAGCGCTGAAAAGTAACATAATTTCGAAACGGAATTAATTAATCAGCGACAATTTCGTCGTCGTCTCTTTTACATAACTCGCTGTATATAGCCTGAGCGTTCAAAGGACGCGCGCACGCGTATACAATTGCAGGAGCTTTTTCCGTACGTATATATACGTACGCCTCGAGGTTTTTATACTTGCAAATGCGATCGCGCTCGTAATAAATACGGTGTTTATGCAGCGCTCGACTCAAACGAATTTTTTTTTTTCACTTTCACGCGCGCGCCAGCGTCCCTTTTTTGTCTGCGATTCAATATAACGCAAAGAGCAGAATATATTTTTCTTTTATATTATTATCGTCGTGGAATATTCGCTCGGGTTGTCGCGGCTGCAGCCAACATTACGGCTGATGAAATTCAATGCGAATTGAAATTATATGTGCGTTTCGAATATTGCTGACGACGAATTTGTTAAATACTGCGAGCGACGAGGGTGAAATGTTATTAAATTTTAGCGAATGTAATAATATACTACGCATGTATAAGCACGCGCGTTCCAGTTTAAATCTCTGTTTTTAAAACAGCGAGGCGGGCAAATGTATACTATAGAAAACCACGCTCGCGTGTTGTGAACTGAAAATTGTCAGTAAAAAAGAAAAGGGAACATGTTCGTTATGCTATATCGCACTAAAGTTAAATAAAAGGCGAAATATGCATATATAGTTGAACAAACAGCGCAGTGCGAGCCAAATTTTTTAATAAAAAATATTCCAGCACGCGCTTTTCTGTTCCCCTCGAACGATGTAAAACGCAAAAAAAACATCTCCATCCCCTGCCGAAAATAAAGATAAAAAGTCCGAGAAAGCCCGCGCGGCTCGTTAAAATTCCAAATTACTCGGTGCACGAACGCGCGAAAAGAGAGCGGGAAAGAAAAAGGATAAATAAATCGCGTTCCCTTAATGCTTTTATGTATATACTTATACCCTGAGAACGTAGCGCGCGTGTAATAAGTATAATATCGTTTTACGTCTCTCGCTCTCTCTCTTTTTCTTTTTCTCATTTTCCACCAATTACAAAGTCGCGCGCAATCTCGTCGGATCGTAAAAACTTTAATACTGCTCATAATAATACTTCGGTTTTTCGCACTATTTTTTCTTTTTTTCGAGATTCCATATATATTTTCACCCTGTGCAGCCTCGGCAAGGCGTTCATCCGATTTTTGCACCTTTATCTCCGTGTGTATTTATGTGCGTTTTTTTAAAACCAGCTAGAAGAGTATACCTCATCGTTATGTAATATATATACAAACGCGCAGGAAATTCATCTTCGCGCTCGGCTAAATTATCATGAACACGATGGCTGGTTCTACAATAATCGTCTATAGGTTATCGTTATATAATTATTCTTTACTTTGAATGCAATAAAGCCGATAATTCGTTTTTTTTTTTTTTTTTGGAGACTTACAAAACGTGAGAAAATTGTCTTGATTTTCAGGTTAAAACACAATGCGATTAAGATGCATTACCGTTCCGAACTCGTGCGGCGCTTTACTTCACTTACATCCCGCATTACGGCGTAGTTTATTATAGAAAAGAAAAAAGAGATACCATGGACAGACCTAGTCATTTTCTCGCCTTTGTATTATAGGAACGGATCGCACGCATATATCCTTTCTCTGCAGTCGTATTCGCGGAACGAAGAAACCGAACCTAAGTCTGTCCACGTAATTCCTCAGAAGCACGATATATTGTGTGTATAAAGACTTTTCTTTTCTTTATTTATTCCATTAATTCGAATTATTCCCTATACCCGTGACGAATTTGGATTTCACGAGAAACGCGCGCTGCGCAAGTATAATATATATATACCTATACTATATAGACACACACACATATCGTTTATCAGCACCACCATCGACTATCCAACCCCCCACATATCCTAATTCTTCTTCTTTTTTTTCGTTTACTTTTATTAATTATTCATTTATTTATTTACTCGTTTACCTTTTACCTTTATTTATCATAGTTTAGAATATACTTTGGTATAGCTCCAATGGCAGCGTTTAATGTGAAATATATTTGTGAGTATTATTTTTTTCCCCTCCACATCCTCGTCGTCGTCGTCGTCCCCGTACGCATTCGTCGTTTACTTATTTAACACTTCAAGGTTACACGTACAATATTTCCCTATCTCGCTCACTAGCATTCGATTCGCGCGCTCATCGTTCTTTCTCTCCTTCTGACTTTAGAATTTGGATGGTAGTTGTGGTTTTTACTTTATTTAATTGTGTTGCTTCCTTTTTCTTTTTGCTGCTTGCTGTCTCGACTAGTTACTGTAAAAGTCAAACTTTCGAGCACAAAAGAATGGAATATCGTGCGACGATATTTTGCAAATGATCATTAAGTGATTCACAAACAACGAAAAATTGTATAAAGTATACACTAAGAAAAATTGTCTATACATTCCATGAAATATTTATTAAACTGAAATATTCAATTGAGACAAATTTATTTTATAGATTTAGGTTTCAATTTCGTTAATTACTTTTATGCTTGTTCTATTTTGTTAAATTAGTTACAATTTTTTTCCGTTAAATTAAAAATATACATCAACGTTTTCAGTAGAATTTAAAAGCTTTGTTGATACTATAGTGATATTCGTCACGTTTAGACATATCGAAGTACACGAGTGTAAAACAGCATCATTTGTAAAATATCGTCGCACCTCGACTATATTCCCAATTGCAACCCTATATATATATAAAACCGAAACTCGCAGCGGCTGTCCCAGTTCGTCGCGCGCTCATTTTAAAATTGTATACAAATATTAAGCGTACGTTACCTCGTCCTTTTTTTTCTCTCTTACACACACTCTTTCTCTCTCTCTCTCGCGCGCGCGTACTATGTCTAATATACTAACTTTCTCCTTACGTTTTCAACGTCCCCACGATTCCTCTAACAAACATTTAATATAATAATCTGCAGCCCATCATCCGCACGTGTCTATGACCAATACACATTATATCCCCTTATACGTGCGAAACGCCTCGTCGTCAATCGTATTACAATCCGTGGTATATATAATCGTACACTCAAAAATTTATTATTTTTTTTTTACCTCGTTTATGTATAATAATATATATACGACTTGTTATTACAGACGCGTCGGGCGCGTTATCTTACTTTTTTTCTTCCGAAATATAGAAAACGAAGAGTCCCAAGCTTAACTATATACGTTATCATATATAATATATACGTGTCCGTTTATTTATAATATTTATATATACGTATAATTTATCTTATATATTCCCATTTATTTATTTTTAATACTCCGAAAATCTCCATCACACCCGCGGCCTACATATTATATATATACTTATATATAATATATTACTTTATACTTCCTCGTTAAGTCACGTATATAATATAATAATCCCATATTTTTAATACGCATCCCTGTGTAGTAAGTGTGCTTCTGTCTTTTCGAATCTTTATTAGTATCATCATTATTATTATTATTATGATAATTATTTTTTTCGTAAAATCGCCCGCGTGATCTCGGGTACAACACATCCTGCCGCACGCCAATGTGTGTGTGTGCGCGTGTGTGTGTTTTTTTTATATATTTATATGCGTATGTATTAATACGGTGAGAACGATCATTATTATTCGAGATTCGTCGCGGTAGCAGTCGTCGGTCGGCGTAGAAAAAATATCCGTGCAAAAAGTTATACGCGTCGTACAAAAAAATGTGAAAACGTGAGGCTTCCTTTCTCTCTCTCTCTCTCTCTCTCTCTCTCTCTCTCTCTTATCATGTTTACTTTTTGCTCCTCGCTCTTTTCCTTATCAGTTTCTGGTGACGAATTTTCGGATTGCTTTTTCTCTCTCATTCTTATTATGTTTCTTTTTTTTTGCTTCTCCCTTGCTTCTTCCTCTATACTTTCCTCGGTACATATTATATAGTTTACATATGTGTGTGTACGTGATGTATATAGATTGCACCTTGATTATTCGGCGAAAACTTCACTTTTTTTCACTCTTTTCCTCTCTCTCTCAACCTTTATTTTTGTTTTTTCTTGTAACACAACACCATCTTCGAACTACATATCAATATCATTTTCGTACAACTTTGAGCCTACGCAGACGCGCACGAAAAGTCTCTCTCGATCGATTGTTCTTTTTTTTCCTCTTCATATACATAATTATATATATATGCATACATATGGCTATCTACATTTATTCTTCTTCGCACGCAAATGAGTTTATAATATCGACGCGTTGTGCCCGGGGCGGACGAACACCTCTCTCTCTCCCTCGCTCCCCCTCCCCATATTTATCATTATACTGCCCATATACATATATATTCTCGGCCGAGGCTCTTCATTCTATAATCCTTCCTTTCCGTATATCGCGCAGTTATATTTTTATTTATATAAGTATAAAAAAACCTTGTGGCGTCGTCGACGGTAATGACTCGATCGGCTTGGTTCTGCGCGAGCAGAGGATAGTCAGACTCTTCCTGCCATGCTGTATATACACACATACAATTGCCATTGCGGAAGAGCCTCGTCCAAGCATCGACGTCACGATTATCCATTATCATTTATTATTATAATATACGTAACAAACAGTCGCGTGAACAACAAGAACAGTATTCTGTGTGTTAATGTGTGAGTAGCCTTGCGCAGAGAGGAGGTATATACTTTTTTTTTCTTTTCATGGGACACCGAAGTATGACTTTATACAGAATGCCTGTGACGTATTATCATTATATATCGTCGGGTGAGAGGTATAACCAGACAACTCAGTGGAGCACTAAGAATCCAGACAACTCGTGGACTCTATTTACTATATAAGTATTTAAAATTACTACATAAGTATTACTATATAAGTATTTAAAATAGAATTAAACTATATAAGTATTTAAAATAGAATAAAAACATTTGATCTTTTGCTTAAAAAATGTATCTAATTATCTTATCCTTTAAACCAATAAAACTCCATCACATTGGAAAATAGATTCACAACCTCAAAAAAAAATAGTACGCGCGAAATGCGTTTGAATTTTGCTAGTGAGTTAAAAATTAAGGATTTCAACTCCCTACAGTGATTCTCAATATTCGGAAAAACACAAAAATAATCACAAAAAAAAATTTTAACTTATATAAGGAACAAAGGTTATCAACTAAAAATGTAATGAAAAAATGAGCCCTCGAGTTGTCTGGTTTCTTAGCTCTCGGCCGAGTTGTCTGCAGGTTTCTTAGCGCTCGGCCGAGTTGTCTTGTTTCACCTCTCACCCGACGATATATACGCGAGGTGTACTATCAATTCTTATATGTATACACAACAATAATGATAAAGCGCATGGGTATCTCTCAGGTATACATTGTGCTCTGCGATTGCTCGAAGCTATGCGCAATTACCATGACACAGTGATATCGGTGATGTCGATCGACTACACCGATGGGAAAAAAAGGAAAGCATTTCGTCCTGAGTGAAAAGGAAATGCCCGTTACACAATTCCACACGGAATATGTCTAAAGTCTATAATAGACGTATATATAAGAATGTCAAGTGTTCCCTAATTTGCTCGTGAGATTACCCGTTTTCCTCCATATGTTTGTCCTATAATATACTTATAAATAACCTATACGTAAATATAAATATCTAGAATCAATTTAAAAAATACAAAAACCGACGAATGACACGCATCAATATAACTCTCTCGCGTGCTCCAATGTGTATGATGTAAAAAAATAACTCGTCGATCCATTCGCACGTATACGTAATTTTGGAAAAAACTAGAAAACCCTCTCGTATCGTCGTCGATCGCAGCTCTTACCTTCCGCGCTGATCTCTCTTCAATTTCCGCTGCGAGCGTCTTTCTCTCTCTCTCATTATAGAGAAGAAAAGAGGAAAACGAAAAAAAAGTAAGTATAAGGAGAAGCGCTGTGTTTGATCATGATCAATTTTAACCGGGGGGTAAAAATCATTGTATAAGGTCATACTTCGCTCCCGACCAGTCCGCGCGCATGGCCCTCGATCAGCGAACGGCGCCGCAATTCTCGGGGCTGCTGCTGCCGCCCTCGTCAACGAGTTCATCGACCTCCTCCTCCTCCAAGTCCTCGTCGTCGTCCTCGAGCTCCTCGCTACCGACAATACGCTCCCGCGAGGCCCCGTCCTCGTCCCCGTTCATCATCATCATACCTCCGTCACCCCCGGGCACCAGCTCCAACTCGGCGTCGCTGTCGTCGTCGTCGTCGCTAGGTGGAGAGCCGCCACCGCCAGGCTGCTGTAGACGATAGTCGCTGGCGAAACCGACGAGGGAGCCGCGCTCGTCGTCCTCGTCGACGTGGACACCGCGCAGCCGCTGCGAGCCCTGCCGATGATGATGCGGATGATGATGGTGATGGTGGTGATGATGGTGACCGTCGCCGACACCGGCAGCACCAGCGGCACCGCCGCCCAGCAGATCGTTGTGGTGGTGGTGATGGAAGCAGCGCCCGGTGCGCTCGTCCACGCGCTGCGACAGGTCGTCCAGGTGAGAGGCCGGCCCGTGGTGATGGTGATGATGGTGGTGGCCCGGACCGCCAGGAAGGTGGTGATGGTGATGATGGTGGTGGCCGGCGACGCCTGTGTCCGGGACACGGCGCTTCAGACGCCGGTGGCAGATGAAGCGGAGCACGAGGAGAGCCAGGGCGGCGAGACAGGCGCTGCTCGCCGGCAGGGCGTAGTAGTTCTCCGGAGGTGGCGGCACCGTGCCTGCAAGCAACCCAGTTCACCACCATGTGTGTGCCGAGGGTGAGAGACACTGCAGCCGCCGACCGCGTGGTCACGGGGTTCTTTTTTTTTATGTACATATTGCGCGCGCTTGGCGATGATTATGATGATGGTGGTGATGTGATGAGGGATATATGAGGGTGGTAGAGAGGCTGGGAGGGAGAGGATGATATGCACACAGACCGTGAACGCGCGGCCGACGGAATCTTTTTTTAATTTATATATAGATGGTGTGTGGATATGATGTATGAATGATATGAGTTACTTTCGTCATATGGTTGAGTAAAAATGTTCAATTTTTTTTTTCTTCTTGTCAATGTGTAAAATTTTTACTGGAGTTTTATTTTTTTATTTTTAATCCGCTACTATTACTTTTGCATATTTATTGTATACTGCAATATTTAGTTGCACGATCGTATACCTCTGAGTAATGTAATAATTCAATATCGGCGGTAAATTATAATGCTATTGTGCTATATTATGTGTAAAATAAATTATTGTACAAATTGGAACATTATTACTCAATGAATCTCCAATATGAACGTTCATGATTATTACTTTGATTCGTCAAATCGAAATAATGATGATAATTACGCGAAATTCTGTCGCTTTGTATATATATGCAGCATGGCGCGTATCCTGGTAGAAAAATGGATTTGCGATTTGTAAAATCTGAAAATAGTGATCTATAGGAGAGAAAATTTGAATCGCTAGGTGTTTCTTTTTTTAAATTATAGTCATTGATTACCACGTGCAATCTACTCGTAAGTATATCTAAATAAAACTTACTTTTCCATTTGCGATGTTGATTTAAGATTAAAAAAACATTATATATAATTAGATTGCTATAATTGTACTGTTAATGAAAATCTACTTATTATTAAAAATCAAATCTACGAAATTCGTATATATTGCAATACTTTTCTACCAGGATATAATTGATTAGTAAATTTCAATACTGCTTAACGTTTTCTAAAATGTAGCTTCTGATATATTTCTACCATTTCATTGTTCATCAAAATATTGTCAAAATAAAGAAGATTTACCTTGAGTAAAAAATAGAAAGAAAATTATGGTCATTTAATGCGTAAACATTTTGCAATTTTACTGCAACGTTGTTGAAAAAAAGAAACAAAATTTAATCAAGGTTTATCTTGCGCATGATCTATATCTAAGAAAAAAAATCAAAAATATTCTATCTCACAAAAATTACTCCAAAAAAACATTATACGCACAGCGGTAAGCGATAATAAAGCTGCATCTTTCTGGTTTAGCTTTGGTTGCTTTCAAACCAGACTCATACCAATCAAAACCACAATAATCAAAAATACAATTGATACATTTTCACGCTATTCTCTAATGATATAAAGCTTATATATGCGCATTTAAATTTTTGCAGAATCGTAATGTGAAGCGACAGAATTTGCGTAACGATATGATAGCTTGATCAGTTCGAGTTTCGACTTTTCACTTTATCTAAGAAGATGTGAAATGTTCTATCGTTCATACATAACGAGTAACATCTAGCTGATTCACATATAAATACAACATGAAAAAATAGAACTAAATTTCACATGTCCTTGAATGAAAAAAAAAGAACAATAATACTCGGTTTTGGAAGCAGAAGGTCCCTTTGTCAAAGAATTGTCCGACAGATATAATGAATGGGTGGATGATAATAGTTTCTTTATTACTTTAAATCATTGGAAATGTCGTGACCGTATCGAATATTTGCAAGGTAGGAACCGAAATGACGTGTATAGAGTCGTAGAAAGAATTTCGGTGATGTTAATGTTTAAAAATTTTGTTTACATAAATGATTAAACTCAAATCTAAGCTATAAAATTGACTCGTATACTACTTACTTTCGTGCGATGGATATAACGAATTCAGTTCAAAAAACCGATAATCGTACAATTGTACTGTTGTCCTCCCGTTCATTATATATTTGCCACAAATCTTTGCAAGCGTACAGAGAGAACGGATTTCGTGAAATATGACCTTATACAACAATAAACAATCGAATTTGCAAAAAGGAAAAATAAAAGTAACTCTAATGCTATAATGTAAGAAGTTGGTAACAGTGTTAAAATAAATAAGTATATCAAATTCTTATTATTGTAATATAATTTATTTCCACTTTTGTCAATTGTGCGTAAAATACAAATACAAGAGCAAACATGAGATATACTTATAATACCTGATTTTTCAAATGTACTCCGTGACATTTGTAAAAAATATCTTTTTTTTTTATCAGCAATTGCTTATATATATAAAATTTTTTTATCGTCAAAACACTTTTCGTTATAGCTTCCGTTTTGCTTTTTAAATATTAATTGTCTTTCTGTCTTTTACGGTTTTTTTGTTTGTTTCTCTCCTTGCGGGACGTTTTGCTTGGAGCGCAAATAATAAGCATGTGAATCGTGGACACGAGAGCGATGTACATTATTTTATTTATTTATATATTTATATATAGTCTACAGTATGAAGACAAACATAATAATATAGAAAAAAAGAACAAAAAAAAAGATATCGACGCATGCAGATTATTTATAGATGTTGTAAGACTGCGTTTAAAATGTCAGCTTGGCATTCATTATCTAACATGCAAAATGAGAAAAAATTATTATTGTAATTATTATTTCTTTTTTTCTTTAACTTAAATTCAATTTATTTAAGAGTTATTATAAACTAATGTAACGATATAACTTGTCAAATTTCCCTTTCTTGATCATATACGAATACTATTTTCGACATACAGCTCAAAACAAACTTTAATAGTGCAACTGAGAAGTCCTCATTGTTTCCACATATTTTATGATCAATAACTTTAATCAGTGGTAAAAAAAACGGTTCAACAAAAATGAAACTGACTCTCGTCCCCCAATCCTAATAACTTTTGCCAATCAGAAATCATAAAAAAATCGCCCCATTACGTAAACACTGCAAGGCAAAGCGGCAACGTGCTGCTGCTGCAAAGTGTTGATGCGCATACTCTCTTAGCCCTCTAGTAAGGGCCAACAAAAAGCAAAAAGTCCAAGAGATCGCAGACAAAAGAAAGAAAAAGTATATATAGGTATATATATATAAAATGCACGCAGGCAAAGAGAGAGGAAGATTTAGCTACGGCAAGACAAAAGCGCAGAAAACACCTTTCTGCGCGCGTACAAAGGTCACCCAAGACAAAAAAAAATTAAAAATAAATAACAAAGAAAAAAAACGAAACAGGCATATAATATCAGGCCGAGCAATGCGGTGTCGTTGTTGTGCGACAGGATAAGACTCACGTGAGAAGATGGTTTTATTTTTGGTTTGTTAAGAAGAAGAAGTAGTAGTAGTAGTAGTGGGGAAGTAGAAGATTGTGGTTGGTATTTTTTTTTTTTTTTTTTTTTTTCGGTTAGATTGTGGTTAGTCGAGAGGCATGCCGGATAACCGTCGGCACCGTCGTCGGACCGCTCAGACGGCTCACGAACACAAAGCACAGAGAGAGAAGAGGAAGCACGGCAGTGCAGTGTCCGGCGGCGAGCGCTCGGGCCGAGGCGGCGGCCAGGGCTGCACCTGCGAGAGGGGAGGACACCCATACACAAATACCATTCGCACACGCTATTTTTTTATTTATTTTTTTTATTTTATTGATAGGCTGTATGACCCCCCGTGACTAGGCTAATTTATTATTTTTGACTTTTTCTTTTTGTCTTTGTACTACTTTTGCTGCTGCTTCTATAGTATATATATATGTGCCGTGTGTCTGCTGTGTGTGTCGTTAATATATCAACTATTAAAATAGACAAGTTCATCTGGTCTACGAACATTTAACTCGAACGTTTTTTTGCGTTATAATATATAGTTATGTAGATAAGATAAATTTTGAATGGCAATATCTTTATTTTGTATAGTTGTCTTATGAATTTACTTTTCGATAAATAGTTTGTTCTATTATTCAAAATACTCCCTTTTTTCGTATATGAATGCTGCACGTATTTTTTGTTTTTCATAAAAATATTGATTTGCTTTTACTAGTTGTATTAAATTCTGATATTATCAATGTTCATAATTTGACATAAAAATACGTATTTGAAGACGAAAAGCTAAAAGTTTAGTATGCCGACAGTAAAATCTTCGATTTATCTTTATGCACTTATATAAGCAGAGACGTGATCCCTACTGCTATATATATTTTTTCCATGTATCTATAAATATTTTGGCCTTTCATATAGGATCTTACATTTCTAATCTCTAACATTTACCTATTTTCTATATCAATTTTAATTACATCTCTCAAAGAAAAATATATTACTTCTTTAAAGTCTTTAATTGGCAATATATAATTATGGCAGCTGAATAATTTGTAATATTTATTTGACTATATGTTCAAAAACTATTATATTTTATTTTTCTGTGTATTATTTTATTGTATATTTATTATATTATTTTTATATTCTTCAACTGTTTCAGCTAAGCTAATTCTTTTTCTGTCCAGGTACACAGCCTCAAGTTATCGAAAACGTTTATTGTTATACTATTCGTACTCAAAATAGGGATCCTCTTTATTGTTGAAAGTCTAAAATATTTTGCTACTATATTCGTCTAATAAATTTAAACGTTTCAATGAATTGTAATTATCCACTCCACATTTAGAAATATAAACTATTTATAGCCAATATGATCCAATAATGTTTAATAATAGACGAGTATTTCTATTTATTGATTTCATGTATAGATTCTAACGATTGATTTATATTAAAAATTAATCTAATATTTTTATTACTCTTTTTATAATTGTTTTGAAAAAAAAAAAAAAAATATTTTCAAAATTTTCTAACTAATTTCGTATATTTTAAAAGAAATTTTTTTATTATGTTGACAAATCTCTCTTATTCACAAGGTTATGAAGTTAAAGAATCAAAAAAGGTAATCAGGTACTCTGAGATATTTATATAGTATATATACATGCTACGTGCAGTGTCAATTCAAATGTAAGATCTTTTACAATATCCAAGACTCTTGTATATATGTTAGTCGTAAAAAAAGACAAGGAATGTATATAGAAAACGAAAAGTATAACAGGAAGTTGAGTATAAATATATAGGTATATATAAGTTCGAAAGGAGATCACAAGTTCCGCAAAAGTCGTTCGTTTATAATATAATAGTATATATATAAATATATGCGTGGCAGTGACTTTCGTCTGCGTGAGGCTGGAAAGATATATATAAAGTATATATATAGTATAATTCACAGGACACGATTCGACGTAAACAGAGCATTTCTCTCTTAAGATAATATACGTTTGTAGCAAGTGAGTCAAATAATAGTAGTATACAGTGAAGAAAAATATATATAATAGGTATAATATACAAATTGTAGTGCATGCCATAATATATGTATATATAAAGATCATAGTGGGTGGGAGTAATAAACCGTCGGACTGTATTTATATATATTTTCGTTTTTTTTTTTGGTCATAGCTTATCATTGATATTGATTGTGTGCATCGGCGTGAGCATTGTCTTGATATGATACAAAAAAATCATTTTCAGTTTTTTTTCCATATAGCAAATAAGACAGCAGTGAGAGTGTTTTTGGAGAGACGACATTGAAAGTATAGAGAGAATTACCGTATATATATTCAAGTGTATAGATACAAACGTATACGTATTATACGCGTATACTCAATTGTGTGGTATTATATATATTATTTATCGCGTGCTCGTGGATGATTCAGCATTAAAATTTGGAACCGGTCCACGACGTGTCTCGGCAATGTGTCGAGCATAAGTAGATACTTATAGTGATTCTAAAAATAGAACTAATCATTTGACACTTTTCTTTTTGTCGAAAAAAAAATA
This sequence comes from Torymus auratus, assembly GCA_900474315.1. NCBI lineage: Eukaryota > Metazoa > Arthropoda > Insecta > Hymenoptera > Torymidae > Torymus > Torymus auratus. Next base: position 27,597 of record UXGD01001560.1, read on the forward strand.
AAAAAATGAAGCGAATGAATTTTGAAAAAAGAAAGAAAACTTTAATCCCGGTATCATCCACACGCACTCAAAGGTAAGACTCAAGGTATATAGTAATAATAGTATATATAAGAAATGTGAAATAATAAATACGCAATATAATGTATAGACCTTGGTATAGTTATAAGCTATATCAAAAAGGTGGAAGCGGATCCAACATCGAACAGGCGGCCATTTATAGAATAGTGCTCATACTTTTGCAATTTATATTACTTTTAGATTTCATCTTTAAGTATTATTATTATTATATATTATTCTCTCGCCTCGACTAGCTCTAATCATCGTCATTATAATATATTTGTTGTTTTCTTATTATCATATATATATCATCTGTATTATATGTTATATCCCTCGTCAGCGCAATATATATATATATATAAGCGCGCTCGCTCATTCTAATCGTAGAGGAAGGAGAAGAGTGTCCAAGAGGAAGACTTACAGTGATCCTCGTCGGAGGTGTCGTTGGGGCCACAATTGTCGATGTTGTTGCACTTGAGCGACTCGTGGATGCAGTAGCGATTGATCTCGCAGAGAAAGCCACCGAGGCAATCCGCGTCCCGGGTCACCTCTGTCCACACGGCACGGAAACCCTGCTGGCCGACCGCCTTGTCCGCCGATAGGAAGCTGTTTTGAGAAAAAGTGATTTTTTTTTGTTTTTTTTTTATCGTTTTGGAAACTATTGGAATTTGAACTGTTCAGAATTTTTTAGAGCTGCATATCTTTAGATTTATAGTGATAGTGGCGCGTAATTTTTGCCGATTATATATGATGGAATAATTGAACTCGTCTCGAATTATTCTCTCTTTGTTGGAAAATTAAAATACCGAATGTAGTTAATGTATGAAGCTACAATGCAGACCTCGAAACTCTTAAAAAAAAATCAAAAGCCTTGACATATACCGTCGACATCCTGATTTTCTCTTTTCAAACAAATCTATAGTTAACTATTAATATTTAAAAAAAAAATGTATTCATGTGCCTCCGATCCTTCTAAAATAGTAGATTATAAAAAAAGCAATCCCAATAATCATCGAATTGTGAATTGAACCTCAATCGCATGTTGTGATCGTCTGATAGATGGCTCCACTTGTCCTCAGGATCCTTCACCCCGCACAGCTCCACCGGTATGCTCTGGGGTGAGATCCACATTCGCAGCACGGCCGCTGGACATCCTCGAACTTGCAAAGCAAACAAAATGTTCGACGCTCAATTCGCTCGTCAATAAAAGTCTAGCCGGATCGAAATTGGCCATGAATATAACGTACCTGACTGTTCGCCCTCGACGGAAAAGAGCTCGAAGTTAAGGAGAATCTGGTGATTTGGTCTGACGCTGATGAACCAGTTGCAAGTCTTGCTGGCGAGGTTGCGCGACGGAGCGTCGTACTTGTTCGGAAAATTCGGACTAGTTATGACGCCGTAGTGAAGGCTGCTTATATTCGATCCGCAGTCTAAAAGACAAAGAAGTCGTCATCACCTGTTAATCGTCAAAGTTCTTCATTTTGTGTGTGTGCATTTGTGTATGAGGTGTACCTCCGAAAATGGACTTGGCGTTCTCGAAGATGTAGCGAGCCTTGAAGCCACTGTAGACGAGCTCAGAGTCGGTGTGCAGAATGACTTTGACTCCGAGGGCGCCGAGGGTGGACTCAACGGGCCCCGGTGCTGTCATCGCGCAGTACCGGCCGATCAGCATCTCCGTGTTGTCCCGGTACATGTTGTAGATCTCCACCCAGTCCTCTTGGCAGTACTCAACGCTGCGGGAAAGAAAATTTTATTTTTCAAAATTAAAGATTACAAAGTAAATATACATACAACTATAGCTATACGAAAATGGGTTAATTTTTATCGACTTTCATAAAATAAGAAACGGCTCCACTTCAATTAGCGAGCGCGTTCGTGGCAAAAAGTACAGCGACGATATATAACGCACAAAAATATTTCTTTGGAATTTGATGTGATGTCGCATTTGCCGAAAGAATGTTCCATAATATATGCTGTTTCTTAGCTGCATAAGTTTCCGCGACAGTAGGCGTATATCGTCAAGATTATTGGAGCACCACTGTTAAGTCAATTCCAGGAAGAAATACCTTAAAGGGTGTCTTATAAGTACTGACTGGGACTTCAGCTGTACCAACCTCAATATTTTTATTTATTAAAATAACATTGAAAATTTGAAGAAAACGTTTCTTCGTGAAGCGATCTATTATTTCGAAGATTATTTTTGATGTAGTATTTGATAAGATATGACTATCTGAAAAATTTTATAAGTCAAATGACAGTTGCGAGTGTGAAATAATGGAACTAACGTAATGTCATGAAGCGAGAAGATATAAGCGAGAGACTATAATAGTCTTTGTCGAATCTGCTCATTGGCTGCTATTTGATTTAAAGGCAACTTATCTTAAAAATTAGTACAGATGATAGATTCTGTTAAATTCGTAAAAGGAGACTATTTTTTAGAACCATGGAGACAAATTGGTTTGACTAGAGTCTTATACAGATAAACAATGGTGAAAAAAAAATAGATACCTAATGATGGGTATGTCGCCCGGAAAAGACAAGAAAAAGAAACAAAAAGAACAGGATAAAGAAAAGCTATCGAGAACAGAAAAAACTGTTTATAAAGCTATAAGATAAAAGAAAGCAGAGATAATGTCTAAGAACTTATATACATATATTTTCAGTTCATATTCGTACCCATAATGGCCGCTGACGTTGTAGTTCCTCGTACGGACCTTGAAGTGATCAAAGACGAGGGTCACCTGCTCGTTCGGCGTCGAGTAGAACAGATACGTGCAGTTCGTCTCGCTGGGATAGTTGCTCGGGTAGCGCGGCGAGTTGAACTCGCCTCGCTTGCGCGACGAGCTGCGGTAGGTGAAGGTGCAACTGCCGTCGGGCGCCGCAGTTCCTGGTATTCTGTACTCCGTCTCGAACACGTACCTATATGTGCGCGCAGAAACGAAAACGATCGTCGTCGAGTTTTTGTAAACTATATCGTTGTTTTATTCAAGTTTAAGTTTGCGAATTAAGAGAATAACGTGCGTCAAGTGTGTCTATATAGAATTGCGAGTTTTAGCACTTTGCCAATGTATGAAAAAGTAGTAAAAAAATTTTATATCTTCGGAAGAAATGTTATGCGAAAATCGTAACTGTGTTTTAGTATTGATAATTAAATAAGTCGGATAACGTCTGATCATACTTTTGCAAAATAAAGAAAATGTGGTCAATCAATTAAGGGGGATGTTCATGGGTGAGTCTAGTAAATATATCAATAACGAATAAATAAGGAATGTATAAAACTAATAAGATCATACAGAATCTATGAAAATTTAAGCATCTGCATACGAATTCACCTGCGTACAAATGGGGTAATAAAAGTTATTTTTTTGCAACTTTTACTACTGAATGTCGCATGAAACTCGATTTTTCTACTTATTTCAGCACACTTCACTCTTATTCATTTAAATTTTCCCTTCATTTTCCGGATTAATTTTTTTTTAAATTTCATATTTTGATGACAAGCTCTACACAATAACATTGGCTTTTTAGACCCCCCCCCCGCCCCGCTATTTCCTAAATATCCGTCCGAGCATCCTCCAATTAAATAACCATAACTTAATTTGTTGATCAAGACTTTGTTAACGAAAGTAAATACCTCACATATCGTAACACCAAATGAACGAATATATTAAACCTGATGTCATTACAAATCATTTAGACAAGAAACAGAAAAGGTGAAGAGACTTACCTAGCCTTGAACCCTCTGCCCTGTTTCTCACCGCTACTGAACACCATGACGAGCCGCGGGCCATCGCTGACCACGATGCTCGGACTAGCCCCTTTGCCACACAGCTCGTGATCGAACTTGTCGTAGGAGTCTGTCGCCTCCTGGCCCTTCAGGTATAGCTTCAGATAGCCGTCCGTACAGCTCGACCTATAAACATATCTCGTTATCTTACGCGTTCCTTATACATACATATATGATGCTTATACATAAAGCGATATGCGTACTCTCCCTTGGCCTCGCCCTTTGGTATATCGAGGGTCGTGAACTCGAGGCGCACGCGCTCGAGATGCTGCGAGTCCTGCATCCCGTAGATGAAGTACCGGCAGACGACCTTTGGTATATAGGGATAGGGAAAGTTCGGACTGACGACGTTGCCCGACGACTCCTTCTTGCTGAGGATCTTCTGGTCACACTCCGTGCCGCGTATGTGCTCCCCGCCATAGTTCGTTATGAAGTCTGCAGAAAGCGATGATTTTATATACATATATTTCGAATGGAATAGATTTTTGAGGATTTGTCGAAGGAATAAAGTTGCACACGAGGAAAACAAATTTGCCAATTATAAAAAAAAACAAAAAACAAAAAAAAACAAAAAAAACAAAAAAAAAAAAAACTGCAATAAGAGAAATTGTATAAAATCACCTCTTACGTCCGCGTTATTCATGACCGAGAGCAATAACCATTCGAGATTCTGTACTACTCCACTTAACTTTGTACGATAACAGCGGCTATATAAGCGTTTTTAATGACCCGAGGTGGGTTTATTTTTATATACACGACTGTAAAACGAGAAATATAAAAGGAATTTCGCTAATATATAAATAATATATCATATGTGCAGTCATTACCGAGCTTGACGAAGCTCTCGGAGAACTCGAAGATGCCCTTGAAGCCGCGATTCTGCGTGTTCGCGGTACGCTGGAGCGTGACGAAGAGGACGAAGAGGTTAGACTCGGACGAGTAGAGCACCAGGTTTCTCTGCTGGCCGCAGTAAGTGCCAATCACCGCCGATGTGTTGTTGATGCCGTCGTACACTTTCACATAGTCGAAGGGACAGCTGTAAGGGATATAGAAAAGCGGATTTGTCAGCCCTCTGTTTAATTTTACTTGTTGTTGTCTAGTTAAAAGATTTCGTACTGCTTGGTGCACGATCGCGCGGAAATGTACTACTTTAACCACTATAATTATATGCTAATTTCATAAAACATTCATGAAAATAATTCATCAAAATTGAGACTATTTACAACAGCACATTTAGTCATTTAAAAAATATTATAAACCTTTTGAAAGCCATTAAAACCTACAATTATTCGCATATATAGAAAATCGCTAACCCGCCCACCGTTAAACCTCTACCATTCGAAAACTATATATAATCTTCTTCTTTGCACCGTGCGCAATCATCCACCTCCTCGCTATCTCCCCGATTACCCGGCAATTCCGCCTCTTCCTTTCGTTATCACCGTACCTCCCCGCTCGTCAACTCGAAATTACCCTGCGCAATAATTCATGCCTGCACAAAAGACACGAATATATCCTCTCCTATACTTTATTCATTGAAAAGCCGCATGTACATACAGCTCCTATCTGATAGACCTCTGTCTATCCGTTTAAGCACCTTATATACACGACACGGTGCCGGGGTCACTGACCTTGGCCAACCACCATGTACTATATGCGCGAGGTGCGATCGATGCGCGCAGTATACGTAATGCATGTATGTGTAGTATAAAGGTTGGTTGGTTGGTATATACTCACTGGGGTCCGCCGAAGAAGAGATCGAAGTCGCGAAACTCGAGGCGCACCCTTTGACGCGGCTGGCCGATGAACTGGTAGCTGCAGACGAGGTCCTTCGGGTAAGTGCCCGGATATGTCGGAGAGAGGATGTTCCCGGTGCGCTTGACGTCCGCGTTAACCGTGAACGAGCACGGCAGGCTCGGCGCCGGCGTGCCGATCTCGTACTCGGCTATGGAATTCGAAAGGTGTCGATTATTCGTTATATATTGATTTAGTATAGTTGAGATCTTTTCATTTCGTATAGGTATTTCGGGTAGTATTGATTCAGATTAAGGCTGCACGAGAGCAAGACAATACAATATTTCTGTAATTATTGTCTCGCTCTTGTAAATTCTTGAAAATTTCTCTCT
>UXGD01001561.1:0-33552 GCA_900474315.1 Torymus auratus
AGAGAGAGAGAGAGAGAGAGAGAGAGAGAGAGAGAGAGAGAGAGAGAGAGAGAGAGAGAGAGAGAGAGAGAGCATTATGTGACGTGCACCCATACGCGTAAGCGTATATGTATTTGTATGAACGATGTAGTACATACATGCAGAGTGTTTACACCCGTGAGGGATTAGCTCGGCAAACGGCGCGTGTAATACTGCACGGCGGACGCTACTGCACTGTATGCATGCGTGCATATGTACGTGCATATGGCTAAAATGTGTCAATAGCGTATATTTAAAATATAATACGCGCACTAGCACATGGCTCTTTCATGATGTCACGCGTATTTTTTCTCTTAATTGGTTCATGCTAATGAAGTACCTGGTAATTTTTAAGGAATTTTCTCTCTCTCTCGAACAGTACTGCATATTTTCATTGATGGGAACTTTAAAAAGAAGAATACAAAAAATACATAATCTGTTACTTAATTTGATTCTGTATTTAACTATTCATTTTTGTTTAAAGAATATTCCTGGAGAAGCGTACTTGAAACGAATAGAAAAAACGTACGTACCGCTAGACTATCCGATAGATAATGATGAAGATAATGCTGATTACGCATCATACGAGGATTGGCATAAGGAGGTTTCGGCCTGCATTGACCCGTACGAAGCTCCCGGTCCTCAGCAGAGACCACTAATCCTGGAACATCACGTTTTATGGTCCATGAGTTACGGCGTTCCGGTAATTTATTTCAATGGCTGGAGATCTGGTAAGTCTAGCATAAATTGATTGACTACTATTGTAGTCAATTTAAAGCAAAATAATTACAGATTTTGTATCGGCAAAGTGCATTTTAGAGAAAAATGAGAGGCATTGAAAAAAACACTTTTAAAGTGGTTTGAATTTCGCGCCAAGTGCCGATAAAGTAGATCGCCGAACCATCAGTTGGTCATATAGCTCTCTATGTTGTCAATTAGCCTCAATACGGAATGACTAGATGACACCACTATACTGTTATACGAACAATTTCTTCGATTTTGTAGATACACCAGAAAACTGTTATTTTTTAATAGTCAGTTAGATCTTCTGATAAATAAAAAATGAAATAAAAATTAAATTCAGATTAGTAATATACTACTTGATTGGTAAAGTCAATCCTTAAAGTAATAAAGTAATAAAGTTCATCTTTATATGAAAATATTTTACGTAGAATATTTATAATAATGCAGTAATTTAATAAATTTATTTAAACGAACCATTTATTTAAAAAATAAATAATATTCAGTATTATTTCTATTTTAGCAATACAATATATTTTTAAAAAGAAAAAACTACAGTTCTCGAAGAAAATTTAAATTCAATAAAAAAAAACTGCAAAAGTAAACTACTTCAAAAATAAATTGTAGACATATTCACTGCTGCAACAATAGAAAATATATTTCAAACAAATGACCAAATACCCGTATTTTTATAGATAAACATAAAATCCGTCCAGTCGCTTGGGAGGGCGCAGACTTTGCAATAAGTCTAGTCTGACGAGAGCAACTCGAGGCAGGGGTAGTAGAGGGGGTGGCGAACATCGAAATCGACGTCTGATCGCTACTAGACCTTAATCTGCTAGCGAGTACGGGCTGCGATTGTTTCGTCGATTGCGCTCACGCGCGCGCGCATAAGCCGCTCGTAATATTGACGGGGGCAAGATTTTTTCGGAATTCGGGAGCTTAAAAAGCGGAACTTCGATAAACACGACGTGAGGGATGACCTTTGATGATTCTCTCTCGTCTCTGTTGCTCTCGCGGTAATGAAAGAGTCGTTTACTTATATAATATAATAAAGATTGAAAGGGTAAGGGAGGATTTTTTGGGGATTTATAGAGTCGGCTCTTACATTAATGTGGCAGTTATATGTATTATATATTTAATGGACATGTTTCTACTATTAGACTGGGAAGAAATGCTAACGAGGGTATTCATTCAAATTTATTTCAAGGGAGTGTCACACACGTATATACACACACTTTTATTGCGAAATCGGCTTTAAAGAGGGTACGCATGCACGTGCTTTAGAGAATTTATAAGCTCATTTATCTGCTTTTCCTTAAATTAGATACGATATATTGTATCCTGCTTCTATGAGATTTTACTTTCGAGGAAAAATATTACATTTACGAGAGACAGAAAAAGTCGGCTAAGAAAATATGACAGAAAGTTCACTCTTTTTTAGATATGAATTTGTAGATGCGGTACGAGTAAAATGAAATATCACGTAGACAATAAGATCCTCATCATTGTTCATATTTTATATTACGAAAGCGAATATTTGTGTCGTACCGGGATGATAAGTCTCTACTTTGTCTGCATTTTCTTTACGAGTTTTATGCATTTTACCCAAAGCCTTTTCAAAATCTACTTGTGTTAGTGTATCAAATAAAAGATGTCCAGAAAAAATGACGCAGGAAATTGTCGTGAAGGTTGACCAAATGATTGCCAATTTAATGAACTAAGTAGAAAAGTCAATATGACATCTGACAGCTTATAAACTTATTCTTTTTGTAACTAAATTTTCGTCTAATCAGAGAAATTTTGTAGCTTGATCAATATTTCACATAAGACGATTACATATGGACATTCATCCATTAACCATCTTCGTTTCCAGAATACCCGGGCGAGAACGGCGTGAGCGTGGAGGTGGCCCAGCGGCTGGCCGAGTCGGGTGGCCTCGGCTACCGCGAGCTTTCACAGGCGATCCATCCGCTGCTCAGCCGCACCTACCTTCATCTGCATCCCTGCGGCACGGCCAATCTGCTGAAAGCCGTGAGCAAGAGGTAAGAGGCCGCCCGAGTGGAGGAGTTCGGGAGTCGTGAACTGAATTTAATTGGTTTGCCATGGGGGAATTCAGTTAAATGTGATATCGTTAAGGACCTTTGGTTATTAGTTGTAGGTGCTTGAGATGCTTGAGTGGGTCATTTTTGCTTTCCCAGATTTCTATATGTATAGGTACGAGTACGTGTTTTCGCGCTCGCATTTATATGCGCCCGTAAGGTATGGCTGATCCATAACTCGTAAAAAGAAAGAACAACATAAAAGGGATCGATTAATCGTGAAATTTTATTTCCAAAGTTCCTTTAAATGAGACTTTTCTCTAAAATATGCCTGCCCTCTGTATTTTTCCGTGCTGGCGACAAGCGGGATTGATATAATTTAATTACTCGACTGCATTACAGGCTCTCTCCCCCATGTACTCTAATCATTCCTTGTGTTCTCATTCATTATTCTAGATGTGTGTATCTATGCTTTCCATCGAGTGCCATTTCGGACTTGCTAACCATTGAGGCCGAGAATCCGATGTTCTTTCGGACTTGCTCTCCATTGAGTCCGTGAATCCTGTGCCCATTTGGAATCGTTCTCCATCGAGACCACGAATCAGGTACCCTTTCGGACTCCCCATCAAGTCCGGGAATCTGATGCCCTTTCGGGCTATCCCCCGATCGACTCTGGGAATCCTGTGCCCTATCGATCTCGCTCTCCATCGAGTCCAAGAATCTGGTGCCCCTTTAGATCCGTTACATCAAGACCAAGAAACAGGTGCTTTTTCGGACTCATCCTACGTTGAGTCCAAGAATCCGATGCGCTTTCGAAGTCGCCCCCGTTCGAGTCTGGGGATCTGTTGCTCTTTCGGACTTGATATTCATCGTGACCAAGAATCCGGTGTCCCTACGAATTCGCTCTCCAGTGAGTCCGAGAATCCGGTGCCCTTTCGGACCCGCTCTACATTGAGTCCAAGAATCCAATGCGCTTTTAGACTCGCTCCCGATCGAGTCGGGAATTCGGTGCCCTTTCCGAGTCGCTCTCCATCGAGTCCGAGAATTCGGTGCCCTTTTAGACCCGCCCTACGTTGAGTTCAAGAATCCGATGCGCTTTCGGAGTCGCTCCCGTTCGAGTCTGGGAATCTGGTGCCCTTTCGGACTTGATATCCATTGCAACCAAGAATCCGGTGTCCCTTCGGATTCACTCTCCATTGAGTCCGAGAATCCGATGCACTTTCCTACTCACTCCCAGTCGAGTTTGGGGATCCGGTACCCTATCGAAATCGCTCTCCATCGAGTCCAACAATCTGGTGCCCCTTTAGACCAGCTACATCAAGACCAAGAAACAGGTGCCCTTTCGGACTGGCTATCCATCGAGTTCGAGAATCCGGTGCCCTTTCGGACCCGCTCTACATTGAGTCCAAGAATCCGATACGCTATCGGAGTCGCTCACGTTCGAGTCTGGGAATCTAGTGCCCTTTCGGACTTGATATCCATCGCGACCAAGAATCCGGTGCCCCTCCGGATTCGTTCTTCATTGAGTCCGAGAATCCGATGGGCATCGGACTCGGTCCCGATCGACTCCGGGAATCTGGTGCCCCTTTAGACCCGCTACATCAAGACCAAGAAACAGGTGCCCTTTCCGACTGGCTATCGATCGAGTTCGAGAATCCGGTGCCTCTTCGGACTCGCGTTCCATCGAGTTTGGGTATCCGATGCCCTTTCGGACTCGATCTCCATCGCGTCCGAGAATCGGGTGCCCTTTCCGAATAGCGCCCGATCGAGTCCGAGAATCTGGTACCCTTTCGGACTGGCTCACCATCGAGTCCGAGAATCCAGTGCCCTTTCGGACCCGACCTACATTGAATCCAAGAATCCGATGCGCTTTCGGAGTCGCTCCCGTTCGAGTCTGGGAATCTGGTGCCCTTTCGGTGTGAATCTCCATTGAGTCCGAGAATCCGGTGCCCTTTCGTACCTTCTATACATTGAGTCCGAGAATCCGATACGATTTTGGATTAGCTACAGTTCGAGTCTGGGAATCCGGTGCCCTTTCAGACTCGATCTCCATCGAGAATCTGGTGCCTTTTAGGAATAGCTCCCGATCGAGTCCGAGAATCCTGTACGCTTTCGGACTAGTTCCCGATCGAAACCAAGAATCAAGTGCCCCTTCGGAATCACTCCCCATCAAGTCCGGGAATCCTTTGCCCTTTCCGACTCACTATCCATCGAGTCAGAGAAATCGGTGCCCTTTTTTGGATCCGCTCCCGTTCGAGTCTGGAAATCCGGTGCCCTTTCTGTCTCGATCTCCATTGAGTCCGTGAATCCGGTACGCTTTTGGACTTGCTCCCTTTCGAGTCTGGGAATCCGGTGCCCTTTCGGACTCGATCTCCATCGAGAATTCGGAGCCCTTTAGGAATAGCTCCCGATCGAGTCCGAGAATCCGGTACCCTTGCGGACTCGCTTTTCATCGAGACCAAGAATCTGGTGCCCCTTCAGATTCGCTTTCCATCGAGTTTGGGAATCCTATGCCCTTTCGGACTCGAGCTCCATCGCGTCCGAAAATCGGGTGCCCTTTCGGAATAGCTCCCGATCGAGTCCGAGAATCCCGTACCCTTGCGGACTGGCTCCCGATCGAGTCCGGAAATCCTGTGTGCTTTCGGACTAGCTTTCGATCGAGTGCGAGAATCCGGTGCCCTTTCATAATAGCTCTCCATCGAGATCAAGAATTAGGTGCCCTTTCGGACTCGCTTTCCATCGAGACCAAGAATCTGGTTCCCCTTTCCAACTCGCTCTCCATCGAGTCCGAGAATCCGGTGCCCTTGCGAACGCGCCCTACATTGAATCCAAGTATCCGATGCGCTTTCGGAGTCGTTCTCAATCGATACTAAGAATCCGGTGCCCTTTCGGATTCGCCCACCATCGAGTCTGAGAATCCCGTGCGCTTTCGGTCTCGCTATCCATCGGTCCGAGAATCCCGTGCTCTCTTAGACTCGCTCTCCATCGAGTCCGAGAATCCTGTACCCTTTCGTATTCGTTCTCCATCGAGTCCGAGAATCATGTGCCCTTTCGTACTTACGAAACGGCAAACGAGAATTTTTCAAATATAGTACTTGCAACTAAACAATGTATTTTACAAAATTAGCATTTAGATTTACGCCATTAAATGCAACGTATCGTTTATTACATCATTTTTGGAGATTTTTTTTTATTCATCATTATTATAACATTCGCGCTCATATCTCATTTTCTCAACGAATGTATCAAAAGGATTGAACCACCCTCCACTCATGCTACACAACAACCCTCCACATCGATCGTATCACAACACTTACCACCAAATCGTGAGTATCACATACACACCCTTACAATTACACACATAAAGAGTAACGGAAATATGCCCTCTTGCGGAAATGAGACAGAAAAACGCGCGAGCACACGGGAAATCCGTTGACCTCGCTTCCAATCGACATACACATACGCTCGCACAAACTGACACACACACACACTGTTTTCGTATACCATACACTTCTTTTTTTCTTTTATTGATTCGATCATATCTTTTTGTACAGCGCGAACAAGCTGGTGAGCTGGTTGAGCTGCGTCGCGCCGACGGCGTTGAACCTCAGGCTGAGGCTGGAGTACCTCGATTTGGCGTTGGGAAAGAGGGATGAGGGAGTTGAGAAGAAGGAAGAAGAGAAGCTGAAGAAAGAGGTGAACAATGGGCAGGAGAGATCGTAAAGAACCGTAAAGGTATTGTGATGGCTCAATTATAACTATCTTTAAAAAGTTGTGTAATATTAAGGTTGTCTCTTTTTCAACTAAATTAAAAAAATTAGTGTTAGACTAGTCAAAAATAAAAAAATTAATATTTGTTGCAGTCAAACGTTTAAGTTACTAGTATTTGTTCATAGTTTTATCAGATCTTACTTTGAAATAAAATTGTTATTCAACCTGCTAGTTCAAATTACATAGATCAAGTCTTACAACTCATAGATTAAAATTTTTTAATTTTTCTAGTACATACATGCCAATGTATGTGCATACATCAAGTATGAAATATGCTTTATATATATAAACTACATCATCTTATTTTAACACTAAACATATTTTGAACCCATACTCTACGAAAAAGAACCCACTTTACTCAATCGCAAGCACTGAGCTCCACTTCCCCATGTCGTTCATTAACCTAAAACTTTGAAAAATTCAGCCAAACATTTTCCGATCAACGTATAACCACGTACCATCCAATTCTCCTTAATCAACGTCTCGTCCCGTTTCAGGACCGCGTATACATCGATGTACTAACTACTACTACTACTACTACTACTACTACTACTGCTGATGCTGCTGCTGTTACAGGATCAAGCGAAGGGGGAGAGATAGCAATACGCCCTCCTCCCTACTGGCCTCAATTCTCGCCGAGGAGTCGCTCTACTCGGAGCGGCGAACACGGACCCGGGGAGGATCTAATTATCGCTCAAGAGTGACAACTCTCTCGTTTGCTTTGGTTTGCTCGTACATGGCAGCGGATTGTGTGTTGCCTTATTTTTGTAATGCCTGTTGAATTATTTTTCATTTTTGTCTAAGCAATATGTATTGAAATAAACATTTATCTGGTACCTTTCTCACTCGATTCTCGCACCTAATTTTTCACATTTACAGATCCATTTTCTCATCACACACACTGTAAACCAATACCAGAAAAAAAGAGACCAACCATTCCGCCTGACGGATGACAAAGTCGAGTGAGAGAAAAAAAACTACTGCGCTGAAACAAAACAAACTTTCCGAATAATCCATCCTTCTTCACGCCCGCAAAATCCTCGAGACTTCATCAACCAAAAGACCGACTTCCGAAATACCCGTCAGCCAGCTGTCACCCGAAAAAACATAGCACTCAACCTGCTATACACGAAACCATTCTCCCCCTTCGTTACGAGAAATTAAAAAAAAAAGCCAAGAATTTTATACACGTGCAGCGAACGAAGCGACAGCTCTGGGATTTTAGACGCTTGCTCGGGGGAATTCCCGCGCGCAGGCAAGTGTCAGCGTTGCTGCTGCTGCTACGTTGCGCGCGGCGACCTATTTTTCACCGCACCGCGCGACTCGCGAGACTCTTTGTTTAGATCATCTGTGGATCTGTCGTGGAGCCTTCGCCTTCATTTTTCACGCGACTTTTGACGCCAGGCGCGACTGGGGTTTTCACTGTGCGTATGTGTACAAAAGCGCGGAGGTGTCACTGGGGAAAAATGTGTAGGTGAGTTCGGCAAGTGTTGGCTGTTCGATTGTGATTGCGGTTTTTAATTTTAAGCTGCGGGGATGGAAAAAATTGTGATGAATGTTTGTTTCGATGGTGTGTCTGACAGTTGCAATGTTCAATTTTAAATGAGATATAATATAAAAAAACTCCCACTCACGTGTTTCTGTATTGATACAGTTTTACTGTAAATAACTTTCAAAATATTTTTTTATAATCAGGTTTACTGTTATTCAAATATTGTGTCATGTTGCACTTTAAGGTATAATATTGATTGTAACATTTTGCAAGAAATAAAATATTTTACATACGTCACATACATGCTTTCTTTTCTATTTTTATTGCTACATGAACAACATAGAATTTTGATCAATCATCGCTTTATGTATGTCATTTGCATTAATTGGCATATATCATTCCCATATAAAAAAAAATTTTCTAAAACTTATACAAGTATTCCTCAGATCTCGGTAATGGTATAATCTTCTCTCTGTAAACAAACCACATCTGTATCCACACACAAAAACACTACTTTATCACAACCAGAATTTCCCAACGCCCGCGACATTGACACACATCTTCCAAACCGATCAAAGCACACCATTCAATAATCTCTCGTCTCGCCCAATCGGCTACCGCGAATATTAAAAATCCAAACTCGATTTTTCCTCATCTCGTATAACTATATATACACAACGCTGCGCGGTCGATACGGGGCGAAACATTATGGATGTCGGTCAGATTTCTGCTGGATTCGCTCTCGAGCTTATCAAGTTTCTTGAAGGGGGCGGGAGGCGGACCGAATTTTCCATCGGCGGATGATCTGCGCTCGCGCTCGCAAATAACGTTTCCAATCCTGATTACCGGAGTGTGAGATCGACGGGGATTCCGCAATGCAGCGAGCGCAGCTCTTCAATTTCGCGATTCCATGTAAATGACGGTCGATTGGTCGTGGCTGATATTTGCTGGAGAAATCATCGGCGTGTATAAAGTTGAAGCTTACCATGGTGAATTTCGATTCAAGAGGTTTTAAAATTATTTTTCGCGTTTTGGAGTTGTATAGATGACGAGAGAAGTGTCGTGGTTTATTATTTTGTAGTTGGCCCAATAAATCTACAAAAGGAAACGTCCTATTGTACTGAAGAGATAATTGTGGACTCGTTTTTCTTCTGAGAGGATAATCTTCTACATAAGGCGTAATTAAATCCTCGAAAAATTGAAATATTTTTAGTTACGATATTCTCATTGTCTTATGTTATGATATATATGTCGATGCATTATTATGCTTTGAAGAGCCACGTGAAGGGATACAAAAAAATTGCAGAAAATAATTTTTACCTTTTGCTAGATTCTTTCAATACTCGTGGATAATAAAAAAGAAGCAATTCAGATATAAATCCACTATATTTTAAGAAGTGATGTTTTAAAATAATTATGATAAAGTATAATCAAAAAATAAATGTAATAATTACCACGAACTTAATTACCCAATTACCTCAACTGCAACTCGAAACCACTAGAATTTGAAAATGAACCGAAATTACAGACATTTTTCGCTCAATTAATCCTTCCGCGTAATTAGCTTAATTATCAAGAAAATTAAGCTCGCCTAACAAAGTAACCCGAGCCAGCGCATCCCGCTATATATACGCAATTCGCAACAAAGAATATAAAAACGAAGGAGAACCTCACCAATCAAAAGTGCGGTGCGCAGTCAAAAAATCCCGTTTGAGAGTGACAGCTCGACTGACAAGTGCGGGAATTCCGAAATGGCATACGCGATGACACCTGAACGCTCGCGTCCGTCAAAAGCGCAAAATATTTCACGTTGAGTGCTTTGACCTGGAGCCGAGTATATCTGGCGAATGGTTTGGAAATACCGAGTGGATTTGTGTTGTTCGGTATTTAAAGTATGATTCGGCAGAGTATTGAACGGGTTTTTGTATATTATGTTGTTGGCAAAGCAACAATTACAAAAAGTTTACCATATACAGTTTTGATAAAAAGAAATGAACAGTACTTTAAGGGGAATTTCATTATCCAGTATAGTAAATTTACTGGTCGATTTAACGAAATTTGCTATGAAGTATGGGAATATTTGGAGATTTTACAGTTTTTTAGTGTAAAAACTTCGCTTAATCAAATAAATATATAATACATACATACACAAACAAATCGCCATCAGGGAATTTCTCTAATACATTCTTACTCTCCAGCCGCCTCAATACATATAAAAACGCGCGCGGGACATACCCAACAATGCGCGAATTCCAAATAGAAAAACAAAAGAATAGGCATCCATGCCTTTATGCTCGAAGATTTTAATTGTCGTGCGCTCGTGTGGCACAGTTTTTCGCTCCATCTTTTTTTTTCGACAAACTCTCCTCTCTCCACCGGCAGAACAACCTTGTGGCGAGTGAGAGCGAGTATATATATCCCCGAAATCTTTCTTTTGTCCTCACCGCGATATCTCTCTCTACGGACTTTCGGTTTTTGCCGGACGTCTTCTGCTTTTTTTGTGGCGGCAGCGGCATCGGCGAGTTATGGGTGGGCGCTGCGGAAAAGTGATTTATCAAAGATGATCTGTGGGGGTGTTATACGGGAACATAACGGTTTAATGAAGCGAGAGTCGTATTCGGAGGGAGGAAAAGGGAGAGATAGTGCAGGCTGTATTCTCGCGGGTTATTGAATAATTAGAGCGTGAATTATTGATTTTTTTTCTCACTCGCTCCTTAGGTATATAGGATTTGAAGATTATGGTTGAATCGGGATCATATAAAATGATGGTAATAAATTGCGATTGGGGAGAGAGAGATTGGTTCGTATGTTTAATGGTAAAAGATACAGTTTCTGATAGATATTTAAAATTATTACCAAAGTTTCCCCACATTTTAAATACAATATCTCGAAAAATCTCAGATTTTTTTTTATTGATTTTATTAAGTCTTGAAGAAATGTCGGACTGCATCAAAAGAAAATTTCAATTTTTCCAAACACTTTATATTGCTATAATACTGACAGACCTAAACCATATTTCTTCTCTAAACTAAATTCGCCTTTCTTCCCTCAAAAATCACAGAACACATATTCTGGAAGCAAGCGTACACAGACACACATACTCTCTCCCCAAATTTAAATTAGACCAACGTCGAGTGAGAGTCGAAAGCCCGTTTCCGGGGAACATATCAAATCTCACGCGCGCGTCGAACTCGATTCGAAACTTTTCGCGAGTCGGCGCTCAGGCAAATAGAAGTTGCACGTCGAGACGCCCCCGAGAGAGAGAGTGAGGATACGAGTTTTCGCACAATATATAGCTCGAAAAATGGAATTGAAGTGCGCGAGAGAACGGAAACCTCGTTGTATACTTCTCGAGAAACGATTCGACGGTATATTTGCGGGCTTCTTTTTTTTTCGGGAACGAAAATGAAAAGAACTATATAGACAACTATATTATTTTTAGAACTTTCTGCTTGTAATTGTTGAATGTCACGCCGCTTTGTGAAGGTCGTTTATTAAAGTAAGAAGATTTTTAAAATCTCAACTGCTTAACTTATACCAAGCGCTCATTCTTTAAGAATCTTAAAGCCTATCATATTTCGCTTCCATCCACTGCGTTGGCTTTATATTCGGTCTTTGTATTTCCAAGTATGTCAAGGGCCACAGATCACCGATGCAAATGAACACAAACACAATAAAATATTTAAATGTTTTCATAATTACATACAGGTTACGCACTAAATCAGCGACGAGTGACAGTTTCATTAACAAAATTAAACAAACAATCGAAAATTCTTATAAAATCCTTATTAACATCGATCCAACTTGTAACCGCTACACCTAAATCACATCCGGCAAAACGAACACTTGCGCACCAAAAATTTCCATCGCCACTGTTCATCATCATAGACATTCGATCATCCGCATTTATAATACCTACGAAAAAAGCGCCGCGACGCGTCATCGTATAAACTAGGCTATCTCCCTCCACGCGCGTGCGTTTGAGATTACGAAACTATCGCGACCTTGCGCTATAGAGCCATTCGTCTCTGGCCTCTTTTTCGGCGACGCATCTGTCCCATTAATTGGCCCGATAACTCGATTTTTCAGCTGACGCAGTTCGTGTTAGCTGTAGTTAGATGCTATGTTTTTCGGGATGTAGGTATGGGTTTGGAGTGATGACCAATTATTGATGTGTAGATTTCGAAAGACGTAAATTGTGATGTGTTGGGACTGTTGATGGCGAAGACGGTCATAAAGAGGTTTTCGACTAATTGTACTGGGGGATTTTCTACTTGGAATATCATTGTTTGATAAATTTGGGACTTTGTTGCGGTGAGGAAGTTTTATTGGTACGTCGGGTATAAGAATAATGGTAGTGATAATTGAACTGCTATAAGGTGTGGTACAATTGTGGTACAGTTATGATTAATAGTATAAGCTGATAAATAAAATTACATAGTTAATATACTACAATTCAGAAAAATAACGGTATTAGTTACTATTTAGATATATTTGCAAAAACTTTTTATGGAGATTTTACATCCAAATAATTTTGAAAAATTCAGATATAATTATCTGAAGATTATATCAGACGACTCTCAAACAGAACTTTGTAACATACAAAATTTTTCAGTAAATAATATAACAATACGAGTATTCAGAAAATTTAGTCTCAGAAATTACATATTACACTAACTATAACAACAATAGTGTATTTTTCCTTACCATCTCCAAACCCAAATATATTCCAATAACCCCCTAATTCCCCTTACGACCTCCAGCCTCATCTCGCGAATTTTTTCTTCTCCAAAGCCGCGAGCTCACTTCCCAAGTTCTCGCGCGCATGCACATCAGAAAAAAGTCCTAAAAGCCAAGCAGGCAGCATAATAAGAGAAACCCTAGCGCGCGCGGCTTTGACGCAGCGCGCGAGAGTTAATTCGACTCTCCCGTATATATACGCGGCTCAAAGGGACATATCACACACAGAGATAGGTGTATAGCGAAAGGTCGCGCGCGTGTCAATGCGATATGACAGAGGCTGCTGCATGCGCGGATTATTGGGTTCGCGGAAGGCACGTGTGTCAGCTGGTATTAGCGGCCGCCGCGGAGCAAGAATGAGAGTTAATTAGGAGATTTGAGAGGGATTTGAGGGGGAGAAGAATATTTTTCGTAATGTTAATGGGGGTTAATTCAGGCTGGAAATAATTGGGGAGGGTCGAAATGGATGTTAACTGAAGTTAAAATAGTGAAGAATGTAATATAATAGAGAATAGTTAAATTATTGAAGTACGAGTTTTTCCGAAGATTTAAGTATCTCTTTTAAACGGAAAATGTTTTAGAAATAATTGAGGCAATGACTGACCACCTATAAAAATGAACTTCTGGTAAAAGAAATATTCATTAATTTAATTTAAAAAATCTACATTTTCAATAACGAAAAATGCGAATCTTCGTTCATCTTGCAAATCATTAATTAATTTTAGAAAGTTATAAACCTGAAACTAAACTTCCAGAGAATTCATTCATTATTCAAAATATAGAGCTGAGCTTGATTAATGAACCAATAATTATCGTTTGGATATGAAACACACACACAGGCATCCTATACACACACGACTATCGCCCCCGCGAAATTTAATATACAATCGTGCGGATTTACAAACGAGACCGCGTGGAAATTGCGTTTCGATTAAAACCACCTTGTTTCCGGGAATTCATCAGACGCGCTCGAAATAACTGCGGACAGCGCGTTTTCTCGTTATCAGATGAGAGAGCGCTCGAACTCCCGTTTTTATTATTATACATATTTTTTATAGCGCGCGCGTAATTTATTTTTTTATTGGAAAAATATTGGGGTTGTATCTAGCGGAAGGAATATGACAATGTGCTTTTACGCTTTTTTGTGCAAATTTTTAGGAGTGGCGTTGTCGGGGGAGATTGAGATTTTAGTAGAGAGGCTATTTGATTATGGTGCTTTGATTTGGTTAAATAATGTCTTGATTATATCCAAATATTACTGGCAAATAAAATTGGAGGTATGTTTATGAAAAAAAATGTAAGGAAAGTACAACGATTTTACGCAAATTAAATAAACTTATTTATCACACTGAAATAAGGAGAGAATAAGAATCAGTAAAAACTGCTTTAAAAAAATGCTTTGATATGCATTTCAAATAAACTGTAGTTTTTATTATAAAAAAAGTTGATTTTACTGATTTTTTAATGCTATTTCTACTTTTTCCTTATCCAGTTAAATTAACTTGTGCAAAACAGCAAGATTTACTGATTTATTTCCGTGTACTTTCCATTGAGGTATTTAATTTCCCCCTATTTCCGTGATTTTTTGTTCTTTCAAAGTTGAGCATCATAACAATACACAGGTACAAAGTATACACAGATATTTATAGTATTTTTTCTTCCCCATTCGAAGCTGACATAACTTTCCAAGAATATAAAAACTCGTTATTTTCCATTATAAAATCAAATAAGAAGCGTTACGTAACTGCCTAACATCTGACTGGCTAATGCTCCACAAAAAAATACAAAAAAAATACAAAAAAATTTGTCAGTGCAGAATTAAAGACAAATAACACATAATTAAAGCATTAAAGACACATTTCTCCACATCTTTCCGAATGTCAACCTCCGAACCGAATCCGTGACCCTCTGCAGCATCATTAAACACCTACATACACGTACAAGTTCACTCGCTCGATCGAGAGAGACAATGTAGGTACAATCCGCAATGCCCGAGGCCGTCCATCGCCTTTCAATCGCGCGTGCAAAAAAGAAAAAGAGAATCTAATGAGACGAAGTATAACGAGAGGCGTGCGCGGCCTCCTTTTTTCGCCTGTATGGATTGGAAGAAAGGAGGAAGAGTTATTCGAGTAGAGGATAAATGTACTGTGAAGAGAGAGATTATATTTGTATCGAATTTCGTGAACGAGATGTATGTAAGTTATTTCTTTGTCTGAATGATTGTATGTTAACTGTAGAGTTTTACTTGAATTTTGAAGTTTTATAAACTTACATAAAATTGCATGATTATAGTAGGTTTATTTATCGAATTTTTTACACAATCTGCAGTATTATTTAGTACATTTTAGAAGTACATTATTTTAATTGATAAGTTTAACTAATGGCGAGCTTATTTATAAAGTTAACCATTATTATGAAAGTTTAGTACCCAAGCGCAATCGTTTATTGTTAAATTTTAATATCATGTTTGCCAGCTGTTAAGCAATGAATATTTAGCGTGATAAAGCGAAACTCGCTCATAAATAAATTATATTGTAATATTAAATGCATATTATAAGTACTGAGATCAAAGCACTACGATGTATGCATTGTTATTTGGGAATATATTGGATATGTTTGTCGTTCACGATAATTTAATTCCATAATTTTGGGTACAAGTAAAAGTTACTCTCGTTTGATACATGTATTCGAAAACAAAGCGAATATCACATGCAAATGTATATCAGAATTATTTCAATTATGAATAAATCATATAAAGAATTATTAAAAAAATAAAGAAGTTTAAAATTAAGTATATTTTAACGCTTCTGAAGATAGTATTCACAAATATGACGAGATAATAAAGAATATAATATATAATACACTATACGAAAATTTCTTAAAAGAATTTCCTTGTTATACACGTAGAGTATAGTACGACTGAAAAAGTGTCTTATGATAATTCAACATTTTTTCTTCCCTATTCACCTAGATCTTCATCATTGCAAATTACCACTATTTTTGTATACACAATATTTAAATAAATCAACCTTTTATCATAAACAACTACAAATTTCTCAATCCACTTTAAATTACGTTTATTCAAACGAGCCAAACCCATTCGATCGTAACCGTGACAATTTTGCTAGAAACGACAGATTTTCGCCAAGATTTAGGTACCCCGGTGTACCGACTCTAAACACCAGTAACTATTTTATCCCATCTCAATTTGTATCCGCCCGCGCAGTTGCCAAGAATCCGCGTCGCTCGGCGAGTATAAATAATGGGTGTTATTAATTCTTCGATGCTTATGAGAGGCTCTACTCTTTTGTACCATCTCAAATAAACGGATGTAAGTTGGCTGAAATACAAGGGGGATTATAATAGAAGGAATTGTTCACCCAGCGTCCTTGGGATTTTAGAAGTATATATTCTTAGGATTGAATTCTACATTGTGAAAAATTTCATCGTGATTTATGTCAGGCGCAATCGAATTTATTCAGTTCAGAACACCATCGAGGGAGTAAATCAGAAAGCAGTTGGCGTCGATTGAAATGAACCTCGGGTCGGGATAGGAGGGAAAATTTAATGGCAATTCGTTCTACGGATTTTTTTTTCCATTTTCCTATACATGAAAACGTAATTTCGCTCGGATTTATTGTATTAGCGGGTCTCTTGTATTCGCATTATTTTCTATCGATTTATTAATGCGCCGGTAACGTATAATATTCATCGTTGAAATGAAGTATATTATTAGATTTGTTAAGAAACTTTTTTATTTATTCATTTTATGTTGACGTTTTTATTTTTTTATTATTATGTAATATTGTTGAGTAACGAAAAGTTAAAAAATAGAATTATAATATACGAGAATTATTATATTATAATAATTATTGTTGTTAAATCTATATATAGGAAGTTGTATTATTAAAGAAGCTTTCAAAGTAAGATATACAAAGAGAAACCGTTCCTCGAAATATAAAGAAAACTTAATAGACTTACATTAAATAACAATACTATATTTAACTAGACCTCGTTGAATTTGCGTAAAATTAATTGAAATAAAGTGAACTTCTATATATTAATCTAATTTCTTCGAAATCTAATGATCTTTTGTCTCACACAGCTAAAATTCCGTATGAACTGAAAAATACATTGTTTAATCAAAACCATTCATTGTTTATTAGATTTTATCGCATTCTTTTATTTCTTTACAATAATTTTCGGCAAGTGGTATTATCAATAATTAACTATTTCTCCTTTTACCATACAATTCCATCCTATTTGAAACAACCCCAAACACACCCTTCTACTTTTCACCCTCCAAAACCCTTCGAACACCCTCAAAAACAAAATCTCGCCCCAAACAACAAAAAAACCCCATATCCACCCTTAACCACTTCTCCACCACGTTACATCCCAACCACACTGTTCCTCTCCCTTACAACACACCCTCCTTCACCTTCATCTCCTTTGTCTCATCACCACTCTCACGCTTGGCGAAAAATCCGCCAAGTCTCTCTCTCTGTCTCTCTTTCACTCACTCTCACGCGAATCAATCGATCTCGGCCGCGAAAAGCCAGCCGTCGCTCGCTGCGCGTCGTATATACGCGCGCTTTGCGCGGGCGCGCCGGATCCTACCGGATGCGTTGCCATGGCAACCAGAGCGAGAGAGAGTGCAAGCTCCGTGTGTAACTGTGTGGGTGAGACGGGAACGCTCGCGCGGGGGTAGAAACGCGCGGGTGTTCCAATGGTGAATGGCGATTGCGAGAGTGACGCGACGCTATATATACTGACGTTTCTTCTTGATGCTTAGGGCTTGAATGTGGTGTAAATAAAGGCGGGCGCTAAGAATGAAAATATGCTATGGTTTGGTATGTGATGTGTCGTTGTCGTCGTTTGAAAATCGGGAGGTACGTTGATTGAAGCGGTTTTATAGGTGGATGAAAGAATGTTAAATATACTTGTAGAAAGCATCGACTTATCATATAAGTTTTTAATGCTGAATGTTACCATAATTGAAAAGATGTCTCTCTATACCCGACTTTTTCTACTTAATTTACAAACCACACCAACGTACATTATCATTCGTCACTAACCCTTACTAGAACCACAATAACCATCGTACACAAAAAAGAAAAATAAAATCTCAGCCTCTCTACCCCCAAAAAACCCTCAATTACCATCCCCCCCTTATCCTTATCGACTTCAAAAACTTCTCGTCTCCACCTCAAGATTGTTTGTCAAAATCGAAAGTCCGAGGATTTCCGATATCCTACCTCCTTATATATACCTTGGAAGATATCGCGTGCGACAATGGAGCCATTCCGCGAAGAGCAAGTGGTAACGAGCTCGGGACAAAGGAGAGAAAGCCGAAGGGGAGAGATTCCCGCCGCCAGCGTCGATCATTATTTCCGAGCGTTTGGCGGAGATGGGAACCGACGTGTAGAGACGCCGCGTTCGTTGTCTCCGGTTGATTACTCCCAGTGCGAAAAGTATCTCTCTCTCTGTGTCTAAGGGGGATGAGATTTTTTTTTTTTTTTGCTCGTTGTATATAAAGTTGATATCAAGATTATACTGCGGGCTCTCAAAAATGTCTTTCTTCGCTGTTTTCGAAATAACACCGGTGAATGCACGATAAATTATCGCTTGAAGCAACTTAATTATTTCGAAACTCTTCCTTGTTTCCTAAACCTATGTATATATATCTACTTAAACATGCAATACGCAAAGGAACCCTACTTCTCACCAGATCATTGCAACCAGACCCATCGCCCCCTATAACAAAACTAGAAACCCCCTACCCTACAATCTCCCTCCGCATCCCTACCACCGTCCATACATATACACAGAGACAGCATCGCCGAGGGAATCCGAAGCAACAGACGCGCAGCCTCGGCGCATCACCAGGACCATATCCCCTCTCTCTACTCTCTCCTTCACGCGGGGGGATACGAACGAAGCAGCGCCGCGCTGTCTGTCTATATCTCTGTCTCTATTTCACTGTGTGCGAGAGTTGCCCCGGCTGGCAGCCAGATCGCGCGTCCTTTTTCGCGTGTGTATATATATATATATAATGCAGCAGTGACTGCTCGCGCTGTTGGTAGCTGAAGAGGATTGTTAACCCCGCGGGAGAGTGCGTGCGTGGTGTTGTTGTGGTGTACGAGAGAGGAGGTGGGAAAGTGTGTATACATCATACTGGGATTCGAACGAGGTGAGTGTATGTACGATGGTGTGGTAGGGAATGACGATAGGTTAGTTGTTGATGCTGGCCGAGAGAATGGCGGTATACCTAGTGTTGTTTTGGCATCGTTGGGCGCCGGTGAGGATTTCGATTCCCGTTTCGAGGGGTGATTTTTTTTTTAGATTTAGTTTAGCATCGTTTCGAATGCTCGCTGGTTACAGTTTGCAAAGACAACTTGTTGTTTGCTTTCCCGCGTATATATGTACATCCCCTATCGTATAAAATTATACGGTATATCAGTGGCAGCAGAAAACTCGCAGCTACCAGCATCTGTTTGCGCTGCAATTTGCAGCGGGAATTTTTCCATATTAAAAATCTCTCCTCTAAAAATACAAACTCTACATGGCAGCGTATCAACCGTTTCGTGAAATTATTGCAAACGGCGTGCGTGCGCTGTGTTTGCCCAGCTTTTAACGCTCGAAAGTCAAACAGCGCGCTCGGTTTACACGATGTAACGAGCTGCGCGCGCGCGAGTCTGCCATTCGAACATATGCATGTGTATGTGGAGGTATTGTTTTGATGTGCGAGGGAGTAAACCCGTGAGGGGATGGATTTGATATATAACTCGGAGGTATGTGTATGTAGTAAGCTCCCTCACAGAGGAAGCTTTGTGAAAACATGATTTTTTTTGTGTGAGAGGTATGCAAAGTGATGGATGAGCAGGTTCGTAACAGGTTATACGAGAGGTCCATGAAATAAAGGAGAAAAATTGATAGAATAGGGATTGATATTGCTTTTTCGATTGTCTGTGATATCGAGTTTCTAGATTGTTATTATTGTATGAAAAAACTCGTAGGGTTAAAAAAACTCGTCTGTATTATGTTCTCAGTTGTTTGCGTTAAGGAACTTCATTGCAGTTTTATTATAAAAATTTTATCATAAAAATATTTTTCATTTTATTACAATTTTATTAAAAATATTTCATTACAATTTTATTTACAAAAATTTCATTACAATTTTATTATAAAAATACCATACTTGAACGAGAAATATGTCTTCATTATAAAATTACTTTCTTAATATACTCATGCCTTCCTAAGACTAGAATGGTAAAATAGTCAAAATTTCTGTAATATATAAAAAATAATCGTTGTTTTTACTCTACCAAAATTTTTAACAATTTTTTTCTATTTCTCATTATTCTCGCTACACCAAATATTACACAACCTCGAATTTTTCCTAATTCAAACAAAATACATTCACAAACACTCCCACCCTCTAACTACCCCAATTTCAAAAATATGCAATCAATCACCACTCCACCCACAGCATTCCAACATACACACACACGCGAACACCCAAAAAAAAGCACACGCACACACACACATCGGTTTAATCGTACGAAATCAAAACCGAGATCAATCAAGTTCCTCGACCCGCGCGCTATAGGTTAAAAAAAGAAACAGCGTAATTGACCGTCGCTAATCCCATCCCCCGATCGTACGATGGTGGGAGACGAGGAAAAGGCAAAGGGAGGGGAGTTTCTTCCTGTCGACCGGTCGCCGGATATTACGTTGCCGCCCGCGATTGCGGAAAGGAGCCGAGGGTGAGAAAAAGAGCGTCAGGGTATAGATGAAGGGAGAAAATGACAGAAAGATTAGAGAACCCTGGGAAGAGGGATATATAGACAGAGAGGGAAAAATGTAAGTAATAGAGAAAAAGCGAGATAGAGAGTGAGGAGAGTGAGAGAGGGTAAATAAACGAAAGAGAGAGAGAGAGAGGAGGGAAAATTGCCCTGGGAAGTAGCACTTTTTTCGTCATTTCTCGCACGAGAAATCGAGCCACTGAAACGAGAGAGAACAGAGAGAGAGAAAGAAAAGGTAAGAGAATCGTTTCGCGTGTATACCTATTTTCTGATGAAGGTTGTTGATACCCGCGCTGCCGCTGATATTTATCTTTTTTTCTCGCTCTCCTATCTCTCTCTCTCTTTCTCTCGTGCCCTCTGTCTCTTATCTGTTTTACAAAAAGAGAGAGAGAGAGAGAGAAAGAGAGAAGAGCAATGTGGAGATGGGTTTATTTGAAATTGAAACTGCTGCGTCGTGTGGGAAATTGTTATTTTTATTTCGTGTTGGTCGAAAACTACTAAACTATTATTGTAATTGCGTTAAGAGACTTGTTTTGTTCGGGTGGCATTAAATACATGTCTTTTCACTCTAAAAATATTACCGATGTTATTCCAAACGTTCCCCCCACCAGAATGTATTTCAAAGTGAATAACATCATCATCATTCTCGAAGTATACCCATAAAATTTAAACCTCGTACATCTGACGTTCCCTCGTTCCAGCGAGCACGAAATCCCCTCGTAATATACAACCCTACACACGTACTTAATTTTCGAAAAATTCCCACCGTCCACAGATTAAAAAAAAAAAACTGTCTTCGATTTTTGCCACGTGCGCTCATTATAATTCAATCCCAATAGAGCATATGCAAATAAAAACATCGCGTAGTCGCTCCTAGCGCGCGCGAAAAGACCAGGAAGTCCGCGCACCGCTGGGAGCTTAATATTCATCGAATCTGCGACGAGCGATTAGCATTCATATCGGGTACGAATTAACCGCGCCGCACGTCGCGTATGATAATTATAGCGCGGGCTTAACCTAATTTACATCGTATAATAAAATTCGAACGATGATAATTAAAAAATGGGATTTTTTTATAATGAGGAACGACGAGCGGAGTTGTTGTCGGGTATAAGCAATTTGTGTATGATGACGGCATCAGGGAAAATATTTTTGAAGGTTGGAGGGGATGTTTTGACGGGGTCGTAGGGTGGATGGATGTCTGATAGAATTATGCAAAAAGGGTTGGATTTTTAGCTGATTGGGTTATTTTTAGGCTCATTTGGTATAGATGTATGATTGTATCGTAGTCGTGTTACGAGTTAGGTATGTAATAATACGCGCAGTGTGTGCTATTTTTGTACTATAAACATATCTATTCTATTCTCAGAAGTAAGTAAGTATAAATATATATTCAGATTTTTTGCAATTGTTTAAATATAGAACGATAAAATCTCTAATAATAGTAACTGATATACTTTTCTATTCTAGAATGACTATATTATTGCTACGAAAAACACACCTCCAAGAACTGACTAAAAAAATCTAAAAAATCTTTGCATCCATTTTACGCGCACTTGCGAATTACGAATCGTGTATGCATCAGAATGCGCAACCAACGTGAAGATTATATGTTATAATCGGCATTAATCGATGACGCAACGACTTTGTATCATCGTCTCACGTTGCGATACAGATATTATATGGTAATTTATAGCGCGCCAGTGCATTGTAATAGAGCTAGCAAGAGTTAATTAAAGATGTAAACGCGCTCTTTTTTAATAGCCGCGATACAGATGTACATAGCGAACACGTAATGCAGCTTAATTTCATTACGAGCGAATGTAGTTTGAAGAATGAATGAATGGAATTTTTGGTATGAGTGTATAGGTATTCGTAACGATCGGAAGTTACAGGTTTTTTACGGTAATCTCGATGAAACTTGAATTCACTCTCTAAATTTGAATAACTGAAGTTCACTCAAGTATAAGTAAAAAGTCGTGCACATATTGAATAAGTGAATGTTCACTGATTCGAATTTAGAGAGTACGCAGCTCATTGTAACAACGTTCCATAAAAAATAAAATGCATTGATGAAACTAACAGTTTCTCGTCCGACCACTAATAACTATAAAAATTAAAAAGAAAAAACTACACACTGCGGTTTAATCCCCAAACTTAATTTACCAACTCAGTCAGCTCCCAAGCCCATCATCACACTTTCTGCCTCTCCTCATCCCCATCGAACAGCCCCATAAGTCCCATCGCTCTCCACTACTCTCGCCCTATATAACGATCGTCTCTCTCTCTGGTCGCTCGCGACTGTTGCGCGCGCTTTTCGGCGCCCACGCGCGCCTCCTCCTCCTCCTCCTCCTCCTCCCACCTTTCAGCCACAAGTGTTCGTGGCGTGGCCGCGCGAGGTCGACCCCTTGGCGCGCAGTCGTCGTCGCGCAGCTGTAGTGCGCGCGCTCTCTTTCTCTCTATCTATCTATCTCTCTATTTCTCGGGGAAGAGCTGCTCGCTTTCTAAGTTTTTTGCGCGGTGGTACAGTCCGAGGCGTCGGTGCGGTGATCGGTTGGTGAGAGAAGGAATACACAGAGGTATACAGGAGAAGCAGGAGAAGAGAAGAGGAAGAAGAAGAAGGACGAGGAGGAAGATATATATATTTCGAAGCGAGGAGAGAGTGCGGAGAAAGGGGTGAGTGTCGTACGTATTATAAGTGTGTAGAGCGGGTGAGAGGGAGGAATGATAATAATATAGAATAAAAATGGAAAATACGTTGTAAAAGCGCAGAAGCACGCGTTGAGTAGCGCGCGTGATGGCACTATATACGTGAAAAAAAAGTTTTTTAATAATGCAGTAACGTCTGAGCGAGGTTCGAATACTTTTTGCGCTCGTAAATATGTATACACGAGAGAGAGAGATAGAGCAAAAAAATAAAACTGCAGAATCATATACTTAACCATCGCGCGGTTAATAAAAATCAGCTGCTAAATCTCGACGACCGATACGTCGAAGTATCAACATAAGAGTTTTTATGAATGAACGGAGTATACACGCACGAGTTATACATCAAATTGACGCACTTGTAGCCGAGATTTATGCTGATGCCGAATTTAGTGCACTTCCTACTATATATATACATACACAAAGAAGAGTTAAACACTCGCGCGCGCGCGATGAAAACGATTTGGCTGTATTATGACAACAAGAGACAAGTTTATGAATGATTCAGTGATGTGTCGGACTACTCATGCATATATTCGATGTTTTTGCATTTAAATCACGCTCCGAGGTCCCTTTTTTATGGTTGCCGATCGGACGACAAGGTGTTAATTGCGAGTAAAAAATCTGGTAATGCGTACATTAAGATTCCAGTCCAACAAAAAAGAAAAAAGTATAAATAACGGTAATATACGACAATTAGTTGTCAGAGTTTAAGTGTCACATCATTAAATAATCCTCGTAACACCGCGTGCATTTGTAAATCAATCGTTATCTTCACCCTGTACCGACACCTTTCGTAATCAGAAATGTTACGGAGCGTTTTTTAACAGCTGATTTCGCGATAAACTAATTCCCGCTTTGTTACTTTCAGCGAATTTCCTCGATGATCAGGGTTCGCGCGGGGCTCGGAAAATTCAGTTTCGCGCCGGAACTAAATTACAAAGTACGAGCGCACTGTGGTCTACTATAGCGCAAACTTTGCTCGCGTAGTGTAATGTGATTTTCGGTGGTAGAAAAGTGCGAATCGCGGTGGCCGTGTGTAAGTAGCCTATATCAGTTAATTAACGAGTCTCGATTTTTAGAGGGTAGAAGAGAAACGTTACGTTCGCCTACTATATTATACGTGAAAAATTACACGGCGAGTGACAATGTCGCGTATTTAGAGCGGTTAATTTTGGATGAAATGCCGAAAATTGAGCGTGGGAAGATATGGCTACATTTTAATGAGCTGAGAGGAGAGAACGCGGAAACGCTGCTTGATATTTTTGGTAGAACGATTGATGGGATAATTAAGTACATGGGTTGGGTGGAAAACTAATGACGCGATGTTCAGTTTCGTGTAAAGATATTTCGTGAAATTTAATTTTGCGATGACGACCAGAGCTATCGGAAATTGTCTCTGTTGATCATATTATTACGAAGTTTATGGAGCTCGTCGAAATCAACGACAGC
This sequence comes from Torymus auratus, assembly GCA_900474315.1. NCBI lineage: Eukaryota > Metazoa > Arthropoda > Insecta > Hymenoptera > Torymidae > Torymus > Torymus auratus. The sequence continues at coordinate 24,771 of UXGD01001561.1, forward strand.
GTCGCGATCAGGCTGATTAATAATGACTTTATTTAGCTCTCGGATCGGATATTTTGATTGTGAAAAATTAAATTATTGATGAAGTCAATATTTGTCCATTTCAATCATGCTGTTTCGTTCATTTATACTGATATATGGATTTTGAATATGATTATAATTAATAATAAACGAATAAGCTATCTATAACCAATACATCGCTAATAAATCTTTCAAAAAAATAACACAGTTCCGTTTAAAAACTGTTAGCATCCAAACCCAAACGTTACGAAAATAAGCCAAAAGGATTTTTGAATTACAAAAATCATCATCAACCCTTAAATCTTAAAAAATTCTACCACCTCAATCACCATTTTCCAACGACTATATAGAAAAATCACAGAAAAACGTTCCCCTCATCTCCTCCTCCTCTCGCAACGCTTTCTCCTCAAGTAGAAACATCCTCCTGCAGCGCGGCGGTGGCGGCACTCTCCCCTCGCCTTCCCGCGCGAGCTTTGTATGTTGCTGCTGCTCCTTTTCCGCGCTGAATAATGAACCGCGCATCATGCAAATTGCCGCCCGGGTCACTCGAAAATCCCTCATTATACTTTAAGCGTTATTTTTCTTCGTTTTTTTTTTCATCGTCGTCGAGGCTTGGAATAATTAAGATGCGTATCTTAAATTTAGTTGGTTCTTTTTTGGGTGAACGGTTCATGGAGCGATTGAGATTGGGAGGTAGGAGCGACGCGTGAATAATATTAATTGTAATCTAGATGTGGTTTTGTAATTGGACGTCGTTTAGGAAATGGTTGTATTTATATCTGGATTGTATTAGGTTGAGATTTTGTCGGTTGAGAAGTGCGTAAATAGTGGAGAGAAAGGAAACTTTTTGGAATATTTGAACGACTCAATCTTTTATCCATAAATCGGTGTATAAAGCTTCTTTAGAATTCGACCGTAAATCATGATTATACTGGCTTGAAGTGAGATGACTTCGTAACACAGTTATGAAGCGTGTTTTACTCTGATTAAAATTATTCATCATTTTTTACTATCAACTAACTTTAATAATTCAAAAAGCAAAATTTAATTCATGAAAATATGTAAAAGGATCTCGAATTAAATATCAATCAACTAAAGATTACCGTTTCACAAATCAAAACATCGTGCCAACCTATCGTTAAAAAGTAAACGACAAAAAATAAACACTTTTAAAACCAAGTATTGATCGAACCCCCCATCGCTCTTATATTTTGCATACATCAAGAATATATTTTTTTTTTAATAAACAGATAAACCTAAACCCTGAATCCCTTTCACCATCGCAAAATAATAAATCACAGCCGAACCTCCACACACACACACATCGCGTTTACTTTTCCAATATACCTACAACTCCGGTCTATCAAACCCTCTCTCTCTTACTCTCTCCCCCTCATCTATCCCGCCAGATATTTCATTCCGCTCCCAATCACGCCTCTACTTCCCCTCCTAAAACACACTTCCACATACTCATCCATCCACACACACATACTCACCCTTTCCGCCGAGTCCACGAAAAAGACTAAAAACCGCTGCGTGTGTATATATACGTCCTCGTTTCCTCTCTCTCTCTTTTACGCTTACACGAGAGAGAGAGATGGAGGGCAATAAGTTCTTTATTATCGGATTAAGCGTGCGTTTACATCGCGCTCGCGCCGCCTGCCTCCTCTCTCTCTCTCTCTCGCATGATATAATCGTGACTTCCGCTGATTTGACATTCAGCGCGCGAAACGTGCGTCATTCCGTGTATGTAGTATCTCTATGTCTCTACGTGTGTGTATGTGTGATGAGGAAGAGGGATGAGGGGAGGATTTTTCTTTTTCTTTTCGGGTAATGGCCGGAAAATTAATGCTCTCGCGAAGCGTTTTTTTTAGTTTTATGATAGAGAGAGGGGATGGAAATATTGTTTATCAAGGCGTGCGATCTGAACTGGAAGCGAGGACAATGGAGATGATTATGTTGTAAGTTATAGACGTAGAGTTTTTCGTCTTCGAGGGCGGGGATTTTAAAGTGTTGAATTATTAATAGTCATTGTTCTTGAATACCTACGTTGTTTTTGTACGTTTGAGTTATCTATACTTGATGAGATTTTAAACTTTGCCCGACACTGATAATAATATATGCTTCAGTCGATGACGAATATAATCTTTGTATAAGTATAACACTGCAGTAATCGTTACATAAAAATATATCGACGCTAAAAGCCGTTAAAAAGAATTGTAACCCCGAGAGCAGCGGCCATTACGTAGATTAAAAATCTCCGGGACCATTTTTCATGTATTGAAAGTATAACGACACAAGCAGTAAAACTTACATACTGTAACAAAACATAAACCTCGTGCTACACTCGTAAAATAAAAAAGGCGCACGAAAATCTATATAACAAAAAATATATACTTTTTCGCGTCGAGATAGAGGCACTCGAAATTTATTACACTGAAAAGCCACTTCACATCGATAAACGTCAAATATATATATATATATAAGATATAGACTCCCGGATCTCCTAAAGCACAAGAATTCCGATGAAAACGCGCTCTCTCTCTCCACTCGACGTAACGGTTTCCTATATATATATATATGATATACCGCGAGCCGACGACAAAGACATCGGATCCTTGGGAAATCGATTATTCCCGGGGTTGAAAAATTTTTCGACACCCGCGAGAATGTATATAAATTCGAGTCACGAGTGTAATTAAGCCTATCGGTGTCCCTACTCGCGCGAACTATATCGATTTTTATCTCCCCCCCGAGTTTCTAATTTGCATTTCAAGGATATCCCTGTCGTAGTTGGTATTCAGATCACCTGTTACAGGGAGATATGTCGCATCTTGTTTTTTAAAGCGGAGGCTGACTTTTTAGCTGCATGTCTTACCAAACTCGGAGTGTACCTACTGTACCGCCGAGTGTCGAGAGTCAATAAACATAGTATTTATACTAAGATTTTAGCGTACCACGAGGCGCGACGTTATCTTATCGCCTTTTTTTTTTTAATTAAATCACTCAAGTTCAACCGTTTCCAACGACACTGTCGTACACGCACTTGTCCATTATTCATAGACCGAGATAACGCAAGAAAAGGAGAACGTCGATATACACTGAACGCAAGATTTATCTCCGTGGCTATAAATTTGATTATACGAGCGCGCGGTTCTGTTTATACGAACGTCAAGGTCGCGGAGGTACATGTATATTGCGTACCGAAATTGTATAGCTCTCCGTAGTGACGAGGCGAGACAATTAGGTACGGAAGCTGTAATCACACGCGACGCGCGCGTGTATCATTGCGCGAGCGCGAGCGAATTTTAATCGTGCGGTGCCGAGATTTGGATATAGGTGAGCCGATAAAGAGTTGGTATCGGATTTTGGATTTTTGATGAGATAAGATTAAAATGTGTGTTGCGATACTTAAATTTTGCAGGTTTCGGAAGAATCTTGTGTAGCATAGTGTAGGAAGCTGGAAAAATTTGACGTTTTTTTCAATCCGAAATATCAAAATAAACTAGAAAGTTAATTCAAAATCTTTAAAGTCAATATAGGCATCGAAATTAGTGATCCGTGTATTAATTAAGAAAAATGATACGTTTTGACGAATCGTTGGATTAATTATTATTAATATTGAAATTCATCAATATAATTATTATATAAAACAAAACATCACTTTACGAAATATAATAACGACATTACGCCGATAAATACAGCACTAAAACACAGCCATCCTAAAAAACGCTTACACGACACTATAACCCCAAATCGTATACAATCGCCGTTCCCGCTTATCCCACATAAAGACATAACTTCACGATTTTCCCTGCACCCTATATATATCCGCCGCGCGATTCATCACTATACACCCCTCGCGGTCCCGGAATTTCCAAATCCTCCCCTCCGCGCACTCGATTACACCTTCCGCCTCGCTCCATTGTATACGCGCGCGAGCGCTCTATCATCTCCTCTATACATGTATATATGCGCTTCCGCCGAAATATTTCGCGATCACGAGCGAGCGAGCGATCGCAATATCGGCCAGTGCGCTAATTAGCGTGCGCGAGCGCTTGTGTGTGCATGTATATATATGCGTGTGTATTAGGTACGATAGATACACACATGTGAGAGAGAGTGGAGAGGTAGCTGATACGCGCGCGGTGGTATTAGAGTGAGGAAGCGATAGGAGCGCGGATGAGCGTATGTATATGAAGGGTTCCGTGGATAGCTGAGTTTTGGTTTTTGGGTTAGTGGTAGGTGGAGGAAGGATTTTGCTAAAATTGGGAGAAAGCGTGCTAAAATTTATTATTTGAAATACTTAGTAAAAGTTGTTGTGTTTTTAAGAGCTTTTACTATTTTCGATATTCAATTTCATAAAGTGATGAGTCTGGTCCCCGTAGATACAAAAAAAGAAGTTTTTGGTCTACTTATGGTTTCTTTTGCATGTAAATGGTAAAGTATTAAATATCTAGAGGTTTAAAATATGTTCGAGTTTATCTCATTCTTTGACCAATAAAAATATTGAAAATCAGTTAATAGCTAAAACTAAAATTTTATGACTTTTAAGAAATTAAAAATATATTGATGCTACTCATTTCCCCGCCAGAGTTATTTAAAAAAAATTATTAACGTTTTGTTTACCAACGTAAACCACGTTAGAATCTAAAATAGCGCATTACAAAAAAGGAACACATCATTGACCCAGAAAAATACTGAACTTAACACTTACAAGTCGACACGAATAAAAATTTCCTCAATTTTTCTCCAAAAAGCATTTACAATACCAACCCATACAACAACTTTCTACATCAACCAAATAAACCACTAACTTCTTCACCACTCCTCGGACCAAAAAAAAACTCTCCAAACCACACCAACCACAGCGCGGAAAGCTTCATATACCTATACGCGCCACCGTCGCAGCAGCAGCATCAGCAGCTGCGGTTACGCGCGCTCGTGTGCATAGCTGCGTCTATACACGGTTATTACGCGATCGTCTGCATTACACCGGGCGCACGTATATGTACGCTCCCGTGACCGTCGCCGCTCGTGCGCGTTGTCGTTTTTTAAAAGAGCGGCCAGACTTACGATGCTCGCACGTGATCGGATCTGAATGAGCGCGCGAGCTGTGTGTCAGGGATGAGTTGGGAATGGTCGTGAATAAATGAAGGTGGTTTCTTCTTTTTTGTATAATACAATCGTTTGGATGTTTTGGAAGTTTGATGATTTTTCCGGAGTTAATTATAGAAGTTATCAATGAGTAATTTTTAACGGAAGCATAGAATTTCAAAGAATTAATTGAAAATATTACTTGGAATAAGGTTGAATTATTGGACCGTCGTTGGAATAAACCGATTGAATTGCTATTATGTACGATTCATAAAGTACGACCCAGTGACAGTAATATATAATACGATAAATAACCAATAAATAGATTCTACAGACCGATAACTCGTATTTATATTTATACGCTCATCGAAGGCATTTATTTATTGCGTCAAATTAATTTGGAAAATTTCAAAAATTCAGGCCAGCCTGTGTATATAATTACGCGGGCGAATAGGAGGAATTCTCCACACCGGAAAGACGAGAGAGGCGCGCATTTTCGAATATATATCCATCGAATAACGCCTAATGGAAATGCGGGTCGCGCTGTTCTGAAAGAAGAGTCGCACATTCTATAAAATCATTATTCCCATATTTCTTTGACGGATGAGGAGGAATTCCGAATTTCTCCCTCTTCTATGTATCTGCCAAAGGCTTTGAGAGTTTGAGCGTCGCGTTTGATGAATGCGACGAATGTGGCGTGTGTGTGTGCCTTTTCGAATATATTTTTCATATTCAGAATTATTGGGCGGTAAATTATTTTTAGCGATTTGAATGGAGTCAAAAGGGAATTTCTCGTTTTTTGATAAATAATTTTATGAAGTTCTAAACGATATGCTCGTTTCATTATATGTTTTATTAATGATTAACGTTAGAACCTTATAAAATAGTTAAATAATTGAATAACCTTAAAATTAACAGTTTAGTCGAATACTTGACGTTGTGACATTACCACATTAACTAGCTATGCAGAAATCTACTTCTCTATTCAGAAACTATCTCCAGTATTTTATCTGTACGCATTACACAATTAGAAAACTACAAACAAGCTCACTTAATTTTCAAAACAACTTATTTATACTTGCCGTAATGACGCTACCGCGCCACTCAATACTTCGCATCCCCTTATACCATTCGACGACGTTATTCGGCATTTGCATACAACCTCGACCAATAATTCCTACACACACCCTCATCACTCGCAATCATCTCTCGATCCGAACCAATAGTTAATCCCATACACACACATAAACGCATGCATACACACACATACAGACACGTGGCCACACGTGCGCCCACACAAGCGTAACCCACTTCCCTGCTTTCCTCGCTCACCCGTGCGGCCGAGAAAATAAAAGTCTCCGGCAATCTCGGAAAAGCGCGGGCGGCACGCTTAAAAACCGATGTATCTTCCTCTCTTTCTCCCTCTCTTTCTCTCTCTTCGCATCGGCCGCCAAAGCGCGCGCGATGAAACAAAAAAAAGTGGGGTAACGGAGCGAGCGAGCGAGGTTTGGCGTCGTCTCGTGAAAGCTTTTTCCACTCGTGAAGCTCGCGCGCAAGCACAAAAGCGACCTATTTACTTACCGTTAATTCGCGGGTTTTCCACGAGTACGTATATGCGTGGCCAATGTGAGGTACACACGCTGGCCCATCTGTGCTGATAGTTTCCTTCGAAAGTTTTAGGTTAGGAGGGGGCACGCGTATAGGGTTGATGATCGTTGTCGATAGGTTGGTCAGGTTTCGGTCGCATCGGCTGTTGAAATTACGAGAAAGTAAGTGCCTTCTTTGTGTAAGTGCCATTACTTTTTGTTATAATAGAAGAGAAGAGCAGCGTTTCTCTTTATTGTAGGAGTGGAACTTAACCTAAAAAAACTCGAACTTAACCTACATAATTTCATCGTAAATCAAACATCGTTCAATACTCCATTAAAAGCATTTACCATTTCCTTTTGATCTTCAACAAATTTCAAACAGCTATCCCAAAAAATATTTCCAAACTATATTTTCCTTTGAACAGCTCAAAACATTGCCTCGTAAAACGTTTGACATCGGCGCTACCATTTATAATCGCCGCATCACAACTTCATTCATCCGCCATCATCGCAACTCATAAAAACGCCATCAAATTAGCCGCCCTTTGTATCCACATTATATCCCAAATTCAAAAGACCGCCACGTTTCCCAAATTAGATCTCTCTCTCCATCAGCGTCCATGCAATATTTATCGGTCCCAATCGACGTGTCTCCATCCCCAAAAACCCATCCATCCATTAATAATTAATCGTGCACCTACTACACTCTCTTCATAAAACTCTCGCTTATATACCTATCTACCTCCGCAGCTAAAATCCCAGCGCTTCAATTAAGGCCTCCTCGCATGGTCAGCAGTATTATGGGCGATATATATCCCCTTCCCCAAATTAATTAAATTTAATCCTCGCAAAACTGAATCCCTATGCGCTAGGGCTACGGAGATGGAAAAAAATTGAATGAGCCGCGCGCTTGCTTCATTGTTGCCAGCGTACAATGGCTTTGTAATTGAAAGCGGCACTCTGTTGTGTCATTATTTCCCACGCTATTTTAGCGCACCCAAGCGCGCGCGCGTCGTCTCGGCTATTATCAGGCTTGCGTGCCCACCCGCGTATATAGATATGTATATATACATACACATGGACAGTGTCGTCGGCTACATGCGAACGGGATGCCGATATTTATACTCGTTTAGTGAGGGCTCTGCTGTGTATGTGTAGCGCGTGTGTATTATACGTTACACTATGTGCAAGTTGGCACACACGCGTGTGCGTATATGTAGCTGCCTCGATTAATCCGACTAATCGGAGCTTCATCAGTTATCACGCGCTGCACGAGCATCGAGTATACAATTTAGAGATATAAGAGTCGTGTGTGAATTTTCACGTGAATAATTGCGAAGGACAATGCAAATCTGTAATGAGCTTTGAAAAAATCGCGATTTTTTTTTTTGTAATCTTTTTAAAACTATTTGTTTGATTCTATATTATTCTACTATTTTTTTATATAAAAAAAAACACGGACACGTGCAAAATATATAAACTCGTACAGGCTATATATCGCAGCTGTCCTATACACAAAGGCGCGAAATTGACTCGATTTGAATTAGTTTTAAATTTTAATGCTCGCGGGATAAACCGTTACAGCGCTAAAAACAGCGCCGCTCTCCTGCGAATAAACAAAAATAGAATTATACGAAAAAAAGAGGAAGAAAAAAAAATATAAAAGCGAAAGCAACAACAGCAGCAGCAGCTGCAAAACGCGCTTTAATCTATATAGAGACTCGTAAAAAGCATAAGCGGAATTCGCTTCGAAAAATAAACTGCGAGAGAGAGTCCGAGAAAGATAAATAGAGCGATAGATCCATTTCATTCGGCAACGAAAAAATATCGTATACACAAGAGCTGAATGAAATTTCGAGTGCACACATTCGAAAAAAACTTTCAATACCGTGTGTTCGACGAAAAGTCGCATAATCCGGCAGATTTATCAGGAACGTGAAAAGTCAAACTGTGTGTATGTGTCGAGCTTTTACGCTGGGCCAAAGGCGAAAGGGCTGATAAAAAAAAACCGCTGCCAATTCATTGGCACGTAGCTTCCTCAAAATAATTTATTGATTCTTGTTATTAAATTAAAATTC
>UXGD01001562.1:0-33550 GCA_900474315.1 Torymus auratus
GACGTAAAAGTTCGAGCTCTGCACCGTGTAAAACGATGCTGCAGATCATTCAGGTTCGAAATAGCCAGGCGTAATTATCGCACGGAGATTAATAACAATAATAATAATTTCAATAACGACAAAGAAAGAAAAAGAAAAAGGAACCAGTCGTGAAAAAGTTTTCATCCCGCCCAAGGTGGTGAAAAGACGCGCGCGCGCGCGCCTGCGATACCGAATACATATATATCTATATATACGTATATGGAAATAAAGCCTTTTATGAGCGGGAAGGCGAAAAAGCTTAAAAGTTGAATTGCTTTGCACCTGCGCCCAGCGCTCTCTCTCTCTCTGTATATATATATGTGTGTTTGTGTGTTTTCGTTTCGCCTCGTTTCATTCTCCCTCCCCGCACTTTTTGTTCGCGCGTCGCACGAGAGCTTTCAAAGGCATCCAGTAGCAGCAGCAGCTGTTTTAGCGCCCGACGCGGCGCGATAACGCCAGGGCGCGAAAAGTTGGGAGGCCGTGCGAACGCGATAAAGGCGCGGTTAATTTTCATAATTATCGGCGAGTTTTTTTTTTTACGGTCGTGGGAGATTTTCTTGTTGCAGTAGACGAGTCGGAAAGAGAGGGTGAGAGATAAAAGTCACGAATGGCATGTTATGGGGGAGGAGATGGAGTTTACAGCGAAAGTTTCGGAATGTTATTGCGCACGCGTGTGGGAGCCGTATAAAAGGAGCAATATCGAGATGGATCAGATATATAATCGTATAACGTCAATTAGGACAATGAAATAAACAAAAATTTCTTTTCCTCAGTCTTCTTGCGTATGTACCGACTATTATTAGCGCGCGAGAAAAACAACTCGGAGCGCGGTTCGTGCACACATCTTCAATTTTACATTCGGGTCGTATTAAAAATGCATCGGAGGTACGTTTATAGGATCATTAAGTAACCACAGTCCCTCCAGAGAAATGACGTTGTAAATTGAATCAGTAATCGGTAGCAGCGGTTTGCGTCTGCATATCTATTATAGACGCAGCAAGGCGCATAACAGGCTGACTATTGTGAGCTGGTAGAAATAGAAGTGGCAGGTGGTAAGAGAAATCAGAATTATGAACAGAAGCATTAAGAAGTAATAGCATGGACACGTGCGAGGTACCGTCACACGTAAGCGAGCTTATTTCGTTTCTCTGTCCTATCTTTGTACACAGTGTAGGTACGAATAATGAACACTGAAATAAAATATTTGTTATATTACGACGTGAGGTTGCAGGATCGAGCACAAGTTGCAAGCACGTTATTTTCATCATCGAGAGATGTAATTTTATTCAACGTGTGATGGAAAATAGAAGAGCGATCGAGGATGATGACGACTGGTGGTTGTGATTGTGAGGTCACCACTAATCACGGAAAATTCATTGATAACCGGGCGAACGGCGATGTGAAATGATATTGAAAGACAGTTCGCAAAATAGTTCCGTTGACTGGCAGCAGACAGCTAACCTAGCTTAAGGCGATATGGCGTTATGTATGTGCGCGAAACGGTATAATTTCGTAAACAAAGCTGGTGAATGCACGCGCTGAGTGTGCAGCTTTAGCTCGCGAGTGTTGTTGCGGTCATGGTAATCACTGAGCTTTCTGCTTGCTTATAATGCCTCAGGGTATACAGCGAGCGGTAGATTCTGCGTAAAGAGTTGTTGCCACGAGTGGTCCAGTTGAGGGATGAGGTGAGCCGTATACTTCCGAGCTTGTAGTCAGATTCTCGGTCAACAACTGTGATTCCCGGAATAGTGTTAAGATGTAGCCGTGCAATATATCAATCTTTTAAAGCAGTAATATCAAAAGATTACACAAGGTAGAAAAAAGTGCGATATATCTGCGCATTTCATTAGTGGAAATCATCCGGCACGAAGGAATTGCGGTATATCGTTGACAATGATCAAACAGAATAGCGAGCTTAGAGCACTCCCTAGTGGTACTCAAGCCGTGACGTAAGTACAACCTGAGATGATGTTAGAACGACCATGGATTGCTTAGAGACGGCTTCTAAAAGTCATGTAGTAGTCGATAATGCTACACGGTATAGAATACTTTGGAGAAGTCGAATGCTATATATGACCTGTATTTTACTGATACGTCACGACAAGGGATTCCTATTTCAGAACAAGAACAGACATTTACAGGAATTTTCGTCTAAGAGGTCGCAAAGTTAATTACCCATCATCCACTCTACCACCGTTGACGTTCCTCGCAGATTAGCAATTGGACGAGTATATATTCCGAAGCCGATTGAATTGAAAAGTTCTACTGCGCTGGAAATGTATCATAAAAGAGAGACTCGTTTCAACATTGGCGTTGACATATCACCATTACATATCATGGCAGTTGCAATTTTATTAGCTTTTATAATGCTAAAATTCATGATACGCTTTGTTAGTGAGACGGCACTATAATATGTAAGAGATTCGAACTGATGACAGAAATTATTAAAAAGTCAAAGACTCCATCTTTCACTGGTACGTTAATATTAAAGTTGCCTTTAATAATAACGTTAGTTATAAGAGAGGAGATCAGCTGGACAATTAATGAATGCAAGACAATAAGCCACGGACGGATACAGCTCGACAACCGTGAAAAGTGTTCAGTTCGATACGAAGGCTGATTCACGAACAAAACATTTACATGAATTTATTAACACGAAACGTTGCGAATATACGTATATCTACACCGCTTCATTCCTTACCCAATCTATATCTGATCGATAAAAACTACATTCTTTTAAAGCAACGACAGCATCTGATTGATTTAAAGTAAGAAAGGTTTCGGTCACAGCAATAACGTAAGAGTACCTCTTTGCAATGGTGTGCCTCAAGTAGCTGAAAATACAGTCCAAGGCGATTGATTTTAATATAGTGGCACTGTCGCGCATAGCAACTTGCAAATGCCGGAGATTAAGTCACACGTGAGCTTGAGCAACAGTGAACCTCAGGAATATGGTATACATGGCGACCAGTACCAAAGAACTTCTGTGCATCGAACGTACCCATGTATATGTGCAAACTCTCTCAAAAAGAAAGCGAGTCCAACGACTAATTAATAATAAAAGACACATCTCGCTGCGGAGCGTGCAGAAGTAGCTCCATTATACGAGCGAAAGCTACATATATATAAGTAATAGCGGTCGAACAAAACCAAAATTTTTCAAAAATAAATCAAAAGGAGACGACGCGTCTGTGCGCGATGAATCAAGCGTTCACCACCAGGATGTCGTATAATACTAAACAAAAAGCGCAGCCTCTGCCCATTGCCGCCACGTTGCCGGCTGGCGCGATAAAGCTACTTCCAGAGCGGAAGGATCGATAAATCTCTACGGCTCTCTCCGCGAATTATCAAACGAGCGCTGCACGCGCATGCAGACAAAAACGAGGCCGTCGTCTAGCTCGTGTGTCCAGTCTTTCTTCGATTCGCTGCAATAAGTCACAAGGCGCGCTATCGTAAAGTCCCCCACCCTCTTCTTCTACCCCGCTGTTCTTCATCTAGCGTGCAGTATAAATTCGCCTCTCTTTTGCAAGTGGAAAAACACAGAGTGAAACCTCGAAATTCGGAAAAATTATAGCTCAATTCTATACGAGTGATTTACAGAGAACGAATTGTGGAAGGATTTTTGTTTATTTTGTTCAATCATATCTCAGCATTTCATTCTACTGTTTTTCGATGTTACGCGATAATCAAGGAGAAGAACTTTTAAATGTTAACAAAAAAACCATGGACAATCGCGTTTGCTTTAAAATGATTCCTATTTCGAAAGAACAACATTAGTCGGCATTTCCCATTTATTCCTATCGTAATAATCTGAAGAAAAAAAAAAGAAACAACAACAACAAGTTTTAACAAACAGCGATAACCGCGAGAGAAGCTCGAGTTAAACTGCAGCGCCTGAACCAACGAACTGTCTCATTACCCCGACGCAGTATAATTCACGCCGATTCAGCGCTGAATATCCTTTATACATATACATATATATACCTATATACGCGCCGACGCGGCGTCGTTATATAACGACGCGTACGAGGGTAGAAGCCGGCGAGGGAGGCGATAACTTTGTAAAAAGGGCGCGTTATGTTCTTCTGCGCACGGCTTCCTCGCTTCTTTCGGTAAACGATTTAGTGCCCGCGTGCGCGTGGGCTGCGTAAAAAAGAGCGCCGTCTATTATCGCCGTAAGGCTGCGGGCGTGTACATATACATATATACACACACACACACATAGAGCTTTCCGCATGCTATATAGCTTACGGGAGACAAATATGAAAGGTGAAAAGGTTAGGGGAATTTCTTTCTTTCTTTCTTTTTTTACTTTATTCTTTGAAAGAGAGATGTTTGGGTGGTTTTGTGATAAGAGAGTATAACTCTGTCGGGTGAGTAAATTATTGAGCTGCACCGTGCCGAGAATATAAGTAGTCATTGTTTAAACATAGGTCTAGCGAAAAATTATTACAGCCACGGTTTGGACAAAAGAATATTTTCTATTGATAGTTTTAATATAAAATATATCCTATAAGTTATCGTATTTTGAATTAAAGTTGCATTTTTACTAAAATATATACAGGTATAGATTTTGTCGAACTCGACGTTATTTTAGAAAAGTAAATTTCGTCGAATATTCACCAGTATCATGCAGTATTAACGTCTTTTCACGAATGCTACTGTGGGTAATTTTAAAGCGTAGCTACTCGCGCGTCAGAGAGGCAGAGAGCAAAACTGATCTGACATATTCCTGCATATTTCATTTCGGTAAGTAGACGTGAAATAGAATGGTTTAGCGGTATACATCAGCTGCACATATGATATGCCCGCGAGCTTTTTGGCAAATTAAGTTTTGAAAGCCGTATTATATAAGTTTTATCAAAACTATAGCGAGTTCAAGCGCGCTGCGCTTGATTATTTTCGAGACAACCAATCACAAACAGGCCATCATTATTTTATAAGGGGATTGTCTTATAAAAAATCTAGCCATGTGCCTCTCCGTTCAAATAACACATACATTAAAGCAAATGAGCCAAACCCTATATGTAAGGTATACGCGAAGCCGATTAGAGGGCAGCAAAAAGATACACCCTCGGCACGGATACGCGTGCGATCGAGCGGAAAACTGTCGAGGGCGCATTTTATCCCATTGGAATCCTCATATCTCGAGTACGCAGCGCACAGGCATGATAACGATAGAAGGCACAAAGAACAACCGCCGCTGCTGCTGCGTCTACCTCGGGGACGTGATGTCTTCTTCTGGGAAGCGAGAGAGAAAAGTAAGGGCGCGCGAACGAGAGAGGAAAATTCCGAGGACGGAGATTATTCGATGGATTATTCAAGTGCGTTCGGGTGAGAATCCTTGTGTATCGTATATAGGTACGAACGCGCTTGACGTGTACATGTTTATATGTATATTATACACACGCACAAACATATATTATAGACATATGCGGATACCTTCCGGGTAGTGAAATTATTAGTTTTCTCCTTCGGAGATCGCGTAAACGCATGGCTGATTCGTTTTAGTTTATATTATTTTACTGTTTCGCGCGTTCGCGCAATTAAAAGCGCAGACTTCATTATTTACAATATGTATATATTATCGCGCGTTTCCGCACGATTGAACAGGTAAATAAATATGTCAATTGTGCTCATCAGGCTGAGATACACAGACAAAAAAAACATACACACACCACGCATTCTATACATATGCATAGTATATGCTTGTCACGCGCGTCGTCGCTTGATTGACATGGTTTATCTTAAAATCGCGCGAAATAAATGCGTTCTATATATACACACGGGTATATACTACATGAGCTCTCTCTCTCTCTCTCCGCTCTCAGCGTCCTGTCAATTAAAAAATTAGCCGCCTGAGAAAAGATCCAGGGCGCTTGGTCTCTCCTATAATACAAAAAGGAAGTCGAGGAGCTTTATCGGACAAAAAAGACAGCTTCGGGAAAAGAGTCAGAAGGAGGAGGTGGCATCTCTGTAGAAAATATATATATACGGGCTAGCTAGATCTGCGATGCTCGCGTACCGGGGCTATATTAAGCCACGTGACTGGAATGACGAGGAGAAGAAGCTACTTCCTACACTTGCTGGGGAAATTTCGAGTTTCCGATATAGAAAGCGTGCGAGGCGACTGGTCTCGGGAGTGTCGCGCAGGGAAAACACACACACACACGTCCGCGTTATCTCTCGTCCAACAACACTTCGTTATTCTATACATACCCCCATCGTCCATTTTTTTTCGTCTTCCTATATATATATATATATGCTATATACAATATCCTATCTTCATCGCGTTCAAGTTCGCGCGATATTTTATACCGCGGTGTTTCCCTATCCACGCTCGGAACTTCTTAATATGGCCGCTGGTGTGTGTGTGTGCAAAGAAGAACGATAAAAATTCCTGTATCGATGGAAAGAGGGGAGGGAGGTGCGAGTGGACGGGAAAGTTGAGCGCCGCGAATAAGGTGATTAGACTGCAGAGAAGGTTTTTGGAAAGAGTCGTTGTTGAAGATTGCGGGCGCGCAATCTCTGCTAGGATTTTCCAGTAACTCTTGTTCACTGTAATATGGTATAGGAGCTTCGAATATAATAAATTCGATCTGTAAAAATAAACGTTAGTGGGGCGAGGTTCGATTCAATTCTTTCCTAATACAAAGTATACACGGCATTTTGCGTGCAATCGATCCTCCCGTTGCGGTTCGTATATTGCAAGTATCTGCTGACAGTATAGAAGCACTTTTCGCAGTAGCGTACCTTTTTCCTCTGAAAATAAAAGAAATACCCACGTGCGTATTCCAAAGCGACGACGCTCCACGCGACTTCAAACAGTTGCCAACGAAATTAATTGCTAGCGATCGCGTATATATTTTCATGCGTATTTTTTGTCTTGCTCGCTCGTCTCGTACTGGTCGATTGTACGCGAAAGAGAGAAATTCGAGGTATCGTATAATCGTCGCGAGTGCTGGATCGTTTTTTATCCGAGAGACATATAGGTACGCGTATCGAAGGTCTTTGATAATGGCACTCGCTTTGACGGACAGTCGCGCGTGTTTAATCAATTTCGCCGTGCTTGACGATCACGCGCGGGTATTATTGCATTGCTTGTCGCCGCGAGGTGACGGTAGGTATATATACGTGATACCTGCGAAGGAAGAGAGCTCAGCTAATTGGGACGCGCGACGCGAGCTGATTAAACTGTCGTTTGGAATGCGCTATATTGGTCGCTAACCGATTTCACGGTAGGTGACAGATATTGTTCCATACTTTTCTTAAAATGTCCATAATTTTATTATGTATATGTGTATAATTATCATTATTATCGTTGTTTTATTAGCTGAGCCCCCGGGAAATTATTCCGCGCGTTATAACATTACTGTAGTACAGACCGGATATAATGTTTGCGGTTTAACTAATTCACCCAACATTTGTATAGTACAGAAATAAGGTATTTAGTTCTCTTAATTTTGTTGTGTGTATTTAATGCATGAGTATTCGGTAGAGTGAACTCTCTTCAATGCTCCCTTGACAATTTTCATTTTAAAATTCATAGAAATATACTGCCAAAAGTTATTTGAGACAATTTTGGTTTTCATGAAAAAGAGAAAAAAAAGATATATACGTATCCAGATATTTCAATTTCAAATATTATGTTTGTACAGGCTACGAGGTTTTTGAAAAAAAGAAGTAATTCTCATATTTTTTTAAATTATCTTGGCATTACATCAAAATTGCCGACTGGAGTGTATCGAGAAAAAGAAAAGCTTTAAAGCAGCCGGAAACGATATTTTTAGTACTATGTTAGTTTGATATTATAAAATAAGAAAATTTCTCTTTTTCCTATAAGCGTAAGTTAGTATTTTCATAAACCTGTGCAAATTCTACAGATATATAAAATCGTTACATATCTAAATTCAATATGCATAAAATCTCCGATGAATCTCCAGAATTAATCATAGCGTGTACACCGAAAAGCCTAAGCGATTCATTCGTCAAGTAGTAAAAGCCGAGTATGGCGCGACCACCCTAGTACATCACTTTATTCAGTCCTCTTTATGTATTCAAGGTCTCTCTCTCTCTCAGCTTTTCTCCCGTCTACTTTTGGAACCCCCCCTGTTCAAAAATCTTTTATATACCTACCGCGAGTTCCGCTAAACTTTGTTTTTAGTTATTCATTCATGCGACTTGTGCTCTAAATGCGCTTTCTCGCGTTGTTTACACTGTTATTTCATTCTATACGTATACACCCCCGCTTACATTATGATTTTATTGCCTTCTTATGCGACTATACACTATGCTGTATATAACTTTTGTTCACCAGTTTCCTGCATTGTCAATATACCGTTCATCTACTTGCGTTAATACACTGTTTTATGCATTTTCCGTCGACATTGGCCTTTGTATTCCTCATTCCAACCACGACAACCATATTCACCACCGCCAGTCCACCCAGTAATGTTTTCTCCAAATATATACATACAGAAATTTTCCGTCTAAAAAAAGCTCAACCCGGTTATACCGGCGAGCAGCATATCCATCAAGCTCGGTGCGCTCCGCTACACTCTTTGCCAAAACCTTTCAACCTCAATAAACCTCTTTGCGAAAGGCAACAACACAAGGACGGGCGTAGGCTGGGAGGGGGGAGAACCTCCCCTCTTTTCCAGAATGCAAGAAGAAACAAAAAAAAAAACGAAAGCGAGCCAAGAGAAAAAGAGAGCTCGAAACCCAGAAAAGAAAAGCGGCACGTTGTTGGAAAAGCGCTCGGCCGCCAGTTTTATAACACTTGCGCGCCTGCAGCTGCCTCTCGCCGCCGCCATTAAGGCCTCTCTCTAAAAGAGAGAGAGAGGGGAGGGAGAAAAACGTGAAGCGAGAGAGATAAAGTAGAAAGCAAGCGCGAGGAGATCGCCATAGTCGGAGGCACACGCCTGATTTATTCCCTCGCTTCCAACACACACACAGTGCAACGGCGTGCCTTGTAAGCTCGCTCGCTCGTTGGCAATTTCGTCGGGGGGAGTACGCGCGAGAGGTAGAAAAACCTGAGGGGAGGGCAGGTGTGCTTGATCTATATATACCCTTTGGCGCCATCTTTATGATTTCTGAGAGCTTTGGAAAGGGGCGGTAGAAAAGTTTCCCGAGAAAAACACACCGACGGCGACGCTTATTAATGTGCCCGCTTATACATCGTATAACACGTCGAGTCGAGTGGTTTTTTTTCTCTGACGTACATCTATATATGTATATGGATTTTGTCACTCGCGCGAGGCCTTTTGCAAGGATGACGAATGTGTATATCTCGCACATGAGGGATAAAGCTGTAGAGCTGTGTGGAATTAGTTAAGCGCGCTGCCGATAATGCTGACTTATGCACGGTTGAGCACTTAATCTCATAATTGTCGGAGGGATTATTGGAGAATCTTCTCGGTATAATTACAACGAAGGGCGTGTGAGGTGGCTTTTTAATGGTATTATAATAGTTTTAACATAATTGCACCTTATGAGATATCTGTCCTTCTACTTTGATTCACCCTGTAAGGTAAGTCGAGGTAGCCCTAGGATATTGACCTTATACAAAGCTTCTTGGTTAATTCGGCCAATGTAATCCAACAAAGTTTCTTCACTTTTTGTAAGGCAAAAACCGACAAAACTGTATATAGACATGGTTGAAAATACAATCTATCTTTTACGAGAAACAAAACTTCCGGACACCTCGAAGGGAAATTAGTCTTGCTAAGAGTTAAATGGAAAAGAATAAAACTGGATATGGCTACTTTTTGGATGATTTGTCTTGTAAACAAGTAAAAATGAAAATGTTTGAATTAATTTATACATCGTATTTTTCACATTTCTTTAGTTATTCACATGTCTAATTAAGCTTTCCCAAAAAGTCTGGCCGAATTACGTGGAGGCACCTAATAGCATAGAAGAATCTCCTATATTATTGACAAAGAAAAAGAGAAAGAGAGCGAGAGTACTGATCAATTACTTATCCTTGCACAGCCGAAACTCTCGAACGTAACTTCCCTTCAGCGGCACTCTAACTAATAATTAAACTTCCTCCTCCCTCGCCCTTCTCAACCGCAGTGGCAAAACAATTCCATTCACGCTGCAAGCTTGCAACTTTAACCAGCGGCTGACCTCCGAATTGCCCGCAGAGCTATATCTCTCCGTTTCTCTTTTCCTCGCATTATCAGCAATAACGAAAGTATACCGCCGTATAATTGAAAAGTGCCCATACTAGCAGCAGCTCGCGCCTTCTGTTCCGCTCGTATAATAAAGAACGAGCGCCTACTTGTTGCGGGCAAATGAGATTTGGGCTCGCGTCTCTGTGTATAGTATCGCGCGAGGGATTCTCCAGCAGCCTGGCCCCCGCCGCCGCCGCACATTCATGGATTATTCATCAGGAAGTAATGGTCGCCGCGGCAGCAGCAGCAGCGAATTACCGGGTAAATTTATTTTATAGATTTGAGACGCGCGAATTTTCGGACGAGCGTCGCGAGCTCTATATTACACTTATAAAGAAGCGATTGTAATTGAATTGTAGTAGTCGAGGAGATAGACGTAGGATAGAGTGAGCGGATGGAAATTTCGACCTTTTAATGGTACTTTAAAGTTCTTCCAAGGCGAAGGAGAGATGGAAGTTCGGGAAGCAGCAGGCGTGTGCCTCGGTTTCTCGTGTAATTGTTGATAGACGAGTATGG
This sequence comes from Torymus auratus, assembly GCA_900474315.1. NCBI lineage: Eukaryota > Metazoa > Arthropoda > Insecta > Hymenoptera > Torymidae > Torymus > Torymus auratus. Next base: position 10,716 of record UXGD01001562.1, read on the forward strand.
GCTTTTAATGAGCGCGGCCATTGAAAATTTTCATGGGATAATTGAATTATCGATAGTTACATAATCGTGTGTACGTGATTCGCGGTGGAGGCTTATTCAAAAGCTGCGAGCCCTCTGGCATAGTTATTTATAGTGTGATGATTTTAGCCAGGCTATGTTTTACGATCGCTTCGAATCGTTGATTATGTTATATGATGAAATACATTCATCTCCAACCAATTCAAACAAATCCTGTTGAATATAGAGCTAGTCAAAACATGAAATTTAAAAAAAGAAATTTAATCTGGGAAAATAAATGGAAAGTTGAAATAAATGAAGGTGAAGTAGTTTTTGCTAGAATAAGTAGAAAAATCGAGATTTCATGCGACATTCAGTAGTATAAAAATTGTAAAAAAAAAGTAACTTTTCAAATATTTCAGGTAAATTCGTACGCAGTATGCTTCAATTATAGCTGTGTGCTTTTATTACTTTTATATACACTCCTTATTGATATTTAGCTATGGCATCCTCCATTATAATTGTAATACATATACATATTATGTTACAATAAAGATACTGATTTAAATTGAAGGGAGAGAAATTATGAAAAACTTACTTCAATTTCAATTTTCCCTTTATACCTTACTCCCTTCCCAGTAACTTTCACCTCCTCTGTAATAACGAGAAACTGCGCGGCGCAAAGTTTACTTCAAACGAATACAGCTCATAAAGCCAGCTACATCATCCAGCAAGACAGTATTAAAAAAAAAGGGAAACACTCGTGCTCGCTCACCGGACGGAATCTGAAAATTTCGCATTATCATCTAATTTTCCGGTAGAGTTCATGTACGGAGAGAAGATAAGGCCTCTCAACAGAGTGAGAGAGAGAGAGGGCGCTATATATACCGCGTCAAAGAGGTGAGCGAGCTCGTTCGCGCAAGAACAGGAGAGCGAGATAAATAATGAAGGACTAGCCGAGAGAGAGAGAGAGAGAGTCGATCTCCCGGAAATGAAGACTAAAGGCGGGAGCTTCTTGCGCTCGCGCGGGGGCCGCGCGCGCCGAGCAGATAATTAATTCCGATTAATTCCAGGGGCGGTGCTCTCTCGCGATAACGAATCTCGTAAATTTATTCAAATTGAGGGCGGACTCCATTCGCGTGTACCCTCCTCTCTCTCTCTCTCTCTCTAAAGGGAGAAAATTTACGGCGAGCACGGGAGAAATTGATCGATCGGGCACGCGCGCGTTGTCAACGATAATGAACTGTGATTACAGCAGCCAGCCAATTGTCCTGGAGAGAGGAGGGAAGTCGTCGATTATTTATAGCAGAGAGTAGCGATTTAATTGAGCTGATGCGCGTATGTTGCACATGTCGACGGCGTGCGCGCGCGCAAACGCTCGTAATCGAATTTCACGCGCGATTTATCGTCCTCGCGCGTCGCTATTATTGATTGAGCTGAAAAGTATAATATATATATATACACAGTGAAGTCAAGGTGTGTTGCTGCGTTTGGTTCTTCTGCCAGAACGAATATGGTGTACATCGGAAAAACACTACTATATATGCTTTTCTCTTATTTTCTCCGAAAACCCGGATCGAGCATGCTATATTTGCAAGTTCAACAATATAGTGTCGCTCTAATTTTTGTTTATTTGTATATGTATGCGGGTTTTCATTCTGCGAAGTGTATACACTATCTTTATTTGGACACAGAGCAGCTCGACTAACAATATACGCTCTATTTTCGCGACTTTTTGCACACAGAGTATTGGGATTTAGCGCACAGACCGCTGCTTACACGAGAGGACCAACAAAAACTTGTAGTCACAGCAGACACAATTTTATTTCTAGTCCCGGGAAAACGATTTTATTTAAATACGAAGAACGACGATGTCTATCAAATCACCATCGCTCGTTCGATATATGTCGAAATTCACAAAAAATTGCTTCTAAATTGTCCGAAAAATCTTACTTTACAATTTTTATTAAGTTTCCATAAGAAAAATGAAACGCAGCTTAATTTCTGAAAACCATTATGCCAATTTCCTATGTTCAACCCTTTCTTCGTGCATTATATTAGTTATAGAATAAGTAAAACCAGTTGTCAGAGGTATAACGCTTTAATTTTTCTTTTTTTTCCTCGTTATTTCGGATAAGTTGGGAGCAATTTTTATACCTACATGCGCTGATCGATCACCAGCTGCATCTACGTATATGTACATATTGCACACGTTCATGACGCGGGCTGTACGCTTATATATATATTAAAGTTCCTGGAATACCGCACGACCCAAACGATCGCCAACCGTTATATACGCTTATTATCAATGATCCCGCAGCCGCGCGCCTATATTCACACGGGCAAGGCAAAATCATTGTTATACGACCTCTTCACGCGTTCACACATATACGCGTCCTTTAACGATTATCCTCCGCGACACGTCCCTCACCGCCCGTCGATAAAACTCTTCTCTTATACGAGCGCGCGGCTACAGCGTGCAAAGGTGTAAAAAAAGGGGGAAAAAAGGCCGGGAATAAGAGTCGTCGGCGCGATGCTTGCAGAAGGAGAGCCTTTTATCCGTGTCGAATCATCGAAACGCATTTACGATGCTGGCCCTCTCTCCCTCTGTCTCTTTCTCCTCGAGAGCAGCCAATCGAGGAGAGCTCGCTGGCGCGCGTTCGCCCAGCCACTCGGATGCAATTCACGAGGGCTTATTGCGATTCTGCGACGGGACGAGAGAGGGAGAGAGAGAGAAAGACACTCTCTCACACCCTATTTACTCGCTCGAGCCCGGGGCATCTGGACGCGATGGCTTGCTCGCTCGCTCGCTTTATCTCTTTCTCTCTCTCTCGGCTTCCTTTCTATATATATGCTATAGCCGCTCGCTCGGGCCGCGTTACCGGTGATATCTGATGAATTCTGTTTTTGTTTGTCGTTGCGTGCGCTGCAGTCTTGATTTTCGCGTTTGTTTTCTGCCCTTTTCTTTATCCCCCGACCGCTTTCCTTTTGAATAGATCCGACGAGATTTCCGCATGGATGTTGTTTACATTTTTATCGTATATATGTTTGAGAGAGATATTGGATTGGTCTTATTGGAATTCGAAATCTTTGGGGGTTTTCCGAATTGTGCCTTGTTTTTGTCTTATATTTTCATTAATTTCGCCAACTGAAAGGAAGCCATTATTTTTATCATAAAAAATATATATACATTTGTCTTTACCGCGTGACCATTTTATATTGATAAAAGGTTCAGTAATTAAAATTCAATAATAAAAAATTGTCAGGCTTACATGAAATTATAATCGCAGCAAAAATCATTCGTTGTGCCATACATTTTTACTCCCAAAAAAAGTTAGAGAAAAAAGAAAAATACCAATGCACGTTCAAACTTTCACGCTCCGACATCAAAACTTAGCGAATTAAAGCAACGATCCGTGATCTAGTGCAGATCGTCAAAGCACGCGCGTAAATTTTCCTTGTTCTCCACTTCCGCACATATTTTCCACCCCACCCGCCGATATTTCAAATAGCGCGCAAAAGCGACGTATCCGTATATGATGCATATAAATCGCGCACTACATATATACACGCTCAAGCTAAAAAAAAAGCTCCTCTCTCCATTACCATAGCTCTCCTACCGCGTTCATCCTCTATTACAGAGCAACCCTTTCCTTATACGTGTGTTATACACAGATGCACACATACCCTTGGCAGTTTTTGCTGCCAGCGGCGTCGAGCGCACAGAGCAAAATCTCTGCCAAAGCGGACCCGAATATAACCGCTTGGCGGGAGGCACGAGTGGCCTTTTGTCTCTTGGCACGCCTCTCCATCCTCGTTTCTTTGCGTCTCGGCGAGGAAACGGATGGAATAAGTAGCATGCGAGTGATGGATGTCATATTGCTAAGGCGCGGGATTCAATCTTGCAATATACAAGTGTTCGATGAGGAGGGATATAATTGTAATTCAGCGGGTAGACGGTAATTTATTAACTGCGGTGCGGGGGTTCTGTCTAAAGATGAACAGGAAATTAACTTTGTGCCCTAGATCTCGACTCTTTTAAAATGCACGATATCATATTTTACTTTTTGACGCAAGCACTTTAGTATTAAAACGTAATTTCAATAACCGATAGGACTCAATGATATATTCATTGGCTCTACTTGTATATTAGACGCGCGTGATAAATAATTCGTTAAGCTACGGATTAAGAAAATATGAGAATTGGTTTTAGTATGATTTCTTGAAAAGGCTAAAGATCTGTATACGTTTTATATACATTATTTAATATATCACATAACGCAAATGGCTTTAATGTTAACCTATTCAATTATTGTGTAAAGATGTAACGGGGCCAACGTAAGATTATATAAATAATTCATCTTGATTCTTGCATACATATAATATTATTATTCTCTTAATAATTATCCGCTGCGCTTCGACTCATTCTAGACACCGACAACCTAGCTCATATATAATTTAATTTTAATTAAGAAAAAATCTTCTTACCTGTATTCGATAGTGCTTGCATAGAGGCTTGTAGGCATTGGTACCGCATGTCATGAACCTATCAGGTCCCAGTCTACCGAACACCCTCACGTAGTTTTGGCACGTGTCCTTGTCGCCGCCTTTCAGGTAGCAGAGCTCCTCGTGTGCGGCGCTGCTCGCCCATTGCAGCCTCTGCAAAGACAAAGGAGAAACAAAATTAAAGATATAATTCTTACGAGACAAAAACCCCGGTTAGATCGACAATCGTCATAACACATATATATGATGGGGACACAGAAAACGAGAAAATACAGCGAAAATACACAGACATATACACGAGAGGCGGCTGATGATCGTGCAGCGCAGAACTCCCGAGGACAGCTTCTTTCCGTTATTTTCTCGTTTTCTTTTTTTTTTTTATCAGAGAGAAAGACAGAGATAGAGAGAGAGAAGGCGACACGATGGGGCCGAGCTCGCGAGCGCAAAGAAAAGATCTCATACATAATTCAAGGGCCCCGAGCAACTTGCCAAACAAACAAATAGCGAGAGAGAGAGAGAACAAGCAGGAGCGAGCGCCACGTAGGAAATGAGAAATTCCGCGGGGAAAACGCGACTTTGCTCTTTTAAGTCTTCCTCCTCCTCTATACACGAGCTTTTTGCGATCGCTCGTGTTTCTCGGCGGAAAGGAAATTTATACAAGCCTGCGCGAGTCTCGCCGCCGTTGTTGTTTTTTTTTTCTCTCTCTCTTTCTCCCGCCCCCTTTTACACAAGGTTCGTATCGCGGCCGATTAAACACGAAGGGTGGGGTGGTTGGCCGAGCGCTTTGGTAGTCGGCGCCACGTCGCCCGATAAGGGGATCAGTCTTTCTTGTGCCGGCGGGTCTCGCTGAATCCGCCGCGCAAAGCGCTTTTATTCCCGCATCGAGGCTGGCGCGCGCACAATGACGGGGAGCGCAAAAAAACCAGTTCAAAATAGATAAAATGGAGCGTGCCGGCGAGTACCTACAGAGAAAGAGGACAGATAAGACGCGGGGGAGGCCGATAGAGAACGGACCTGGAATACTCGAGGAGGCGAGAGGCTGGACACGCATCGAGGAAAAGCACGCTTTGACCCATGGGCTTATAACAAAAAACCGAACTCTCTCTCTCTCGCATATTCTATCTCATCTAAGAGCTTTTGTCTCGTTTGGTTCAAAGCGTTGTGCGTGTGTATATATATGTGAGCGAGAAACGCGAGACTGCACGTTGCACGCGGACGTGGTGGAATCTTTTTCTCGGTGCCTTTTTATAGCGCGAATGTTATTCGAAGAATTTATTCGAGAATTTCTTTTTTTACGGCCAGGTATACGTAGGATTTTAATTCTTTAAGAGCGCTTGGAGCTCGACGTGGGGAATTCGTTTTAGTTTCATTTCGGTGAGTATATTACATTTTTTTGACACGCGGTAAACTGTTAAAGCGCGAGAGAAATGTTAGCGAAAATAGCGTAATTGGTTTGGAAAATTGTTCGTAAGTATAACTGAATCTTTCTGGGGTAATTGAAATTTCTAAATATTACATTTTTTCTTTTAACGTTAATTAACGTTTTTTCCCTGCAAAAAAAAGGAATAAAAACCGATTTTTATCCTAACATATACTTGAAAAAGTTTATCATCGCTAATCACCTTCATCGCATATACTAATAAATAATCCTCGTGGCAGACCGAGCTTCTAAAAAGACGGGGACGAGAAAATCCGGCGCTCGGTAAAATTTAAAAACCGCTGCCCGCCCCTCGGTACAATGAGATGGCAAAAAATAAAGGCGGGACGCCGTAAAGCGAAAAAATTCTAACGGGGACGTTGCGGTGGCGAAAATTTTCACCACGACTGGGCGATATTTTTCTCTCCGCCTCGTCGGCCTCGTAAAAGTTAAAGCGTACAACGCGTGGGTGTATAGAGGAAGGAATTTCCCAGATAAGAGCGGTTGAGGTCTGGATGATAGGTAAAGTGTAGTTAGCGTAGGATCAGTACGTATACGTAACAGCTCGTATAATGTTTAATGGAAAGTTAAGTATACTTTTTTTTTCGGAAATCTGTAATAGCTTGAAATTGTTTCAAACGATGTAATTATAATTTTGTTAATTTAAAATTTTATAATGAAATTTTAGACTTGTATTTATATATAATATAGCCGTTCTCGTTTTACCGTGTTTTTTAAATAAAATTAACTTTACAACTATATTCAACTGAAAGCTTATACTTAACCTATATATATTCATACTAGGACAAAAGTATTTTCTTACAATAAATTGTTTGAAATGAAAAGTCGATGAAGCATGGCAATTGAAACATTTGGCTATTCAGTGGCGCGGATGTGCCTCCTCGAGAAATTATGAATGCCTTTGCTCTTATGAGTGTAAAAATATCACTTGACCTGGTTATTTTTTAATCTCATTCTTGTTATCCTTGACAGAACAGCATTAATAACGCGTTTTTTATGTATATCCAAAAAAAGAAAATACTCTTGTGATATACAAACATTGTTAATAATTTGGAAAGCAACTTGTTTGCTGCCTGCTTCATGTTTGTAATATGAGAAATTCTACAGAAAATATCAAACAATTGGGTAGAAAAATTCAAAAAAATTGTTGTGAGAGGCATACACCTATAAAATTTTACTGTTCGCAAAAAATCTGCCCACCAGATTCACCGTGATCACCATTTCTTTTTTATACAAAGCGTGAACCAAAAAATCCGGTCTGGTTTATGTGCTTTAAAAAAAAATTTTTATTTATTTTTCTTTTTACACAGTTCTTTGATGTCTTCTATTGAATTGCTCATATTATATAAAAGAAACCAGCTCATTGTAAGAATCGTGAAAGTTTAACACACCACTTTATCAAAGTGTATAATTAAACATTTATAGTATCATATGCGTTATTAGTAATTAAAACTCTCGGTATAACAAGAAACACTTAAATTTCTAACCATCATTCTTTGCAAACATTACAATTTAAAAAAAAATCTCCTCAAGCTCATATTATCCTGATTACACAAACACGAAGCTCGACGTCTTAACCCCATTATATAATATCGGCTAAAAACGTAGAGCGAGTGTCTAGAGAGGGGGAGAGAAGAGAGAGATGGGAATGAGAGTAGCCCCGAAACTTTCGACCGCAAAATCGCTCTGAATATTCATCGAGTAATAACGGATGAGCTATACGAGGACACAGAGGTGAGGGTGGGGAGTGGATAGAATAGGAGGGAACGGCGCAGTTTTCGCGGCTTTGGAAACAGAGGAGAGAAAGACAGCCGTGCACGCTATAGAAGGATCAAGTCGCGTCGGGGTATTACGAGAGAGGAGAGAAAAGCTACCACGCGCGCGCGCTTCCTCTATATAGCCTCGTCCCGGATCTGCGACTTTGCGCGCAGATACGTCCTGCATTGTGCGCGCTTAAACCATCTGACGTTTCCATGATTTCCACCTCGCTCGAGTTACTTGCGAACTTTGAGAACGAGACCGAGAGACACGTTCGAGAGCGGAAGGAATTTCATACGAAAGTTGCTGCTGCTGCATGTCGCGCGTAGTTTTTGGGAGGCTTTACCCCATCTTCTCCTCTCGCGTGCATGAAAGAGAGAGAAGTGGATACGAGTGCATAGCCAATTCGAACGCACGGAGTTGGAGGATTTCTCCTCACTCTCTCTCTCTCTCTGTTTTTTTTGCTTGCGGGGAGGAGGAGGAAAATTTTATAAACTTCGGTTGTCACGTATATATAGGGGACCGAGAAATTCGTAAAACGGGGTTGGAAATGGCGAAATATCATAACGGATCGGGTATCCTTCCGCGCACGCGAATGGCAAATGTCTGCCGACTGGTTTCTGCATAGTTGGCCAAAAGTACGAAGACCTACATTCCGTTAAATTTAATTTAAAGTTTCACCCCTCTGCACGACGGCAGCGGCTTATAGCGCGCACGGGTCCGCGTCAAATCAGCTTCTGTACTTTTAAGGGGGACGAGTCACGGTTCAAACTAAGAAAAATGAAATATGGTATACGTATATATTATTTATTAACTATTCGTTGCTGAAGTTATGTTTTTTTCGTACTTATAACTACAATAATTGGCACTTGTTGGAACTTGGAATCAGTCATCGACCTTTCCGATTCTTTAGAGTAGTCAGTTTTAAAATTAATTTTTATGTATTTTGTATTAATTATTTTTTTAATTCTTGGTGGATCTGTTCCTGAAAAACTTATTTCGAAAATTCGATTAACACGGAAATCATTACAATTATTACATAGACCAAAATTCAGACAAAATTTTATGAGTTTTCGACAACTGGTTCCAGAAGTAGATCCCACGGTAAAGTAATTCAGTCCATCCCTAGTAGAAATCGTATCCATTTTTTAAAACAGTTTTTAACTATACCTTGAAAATGGGCAGTTTTATTGTCCAACTTTTGTCTCCTGATGAAATATTTTTTAAACCCTATTTAGAAAAGAGGCAATAAATACCCAGTTTCAATAGCGTATTATGACATTATTTAAGCTAGTTATAAATTAGTTTGTTGTCCAGTTATATTGGCCCAATTTTTACGAGGGATGAATTAAAGTCCAATAAACAAGCCCTCATCTACAAAGAGACATAAAACGCGCCCAAATGGAATTCTAATAGCTATGCAAATTGTCAATTAATAGAAATGAATCATTAATTAATATCATATTATACTTTTCGATTTCAATCGTCGCTTGTTACCTCGATGCGATTATATATAGACGTGTTAAAAAAATTTTCTCGTATCTGCTTGATTAATCGAATCATCAGCTCCCCCTCCTACCCCTACATGTGGCTACAATTAATTATTCAAACCACCGGGAACCATCGGAAAAACATGAAATTACGCTCGGGCAATCAGGTTTTCATTAAGCAAAAAATTTAATTACACACTTTCGATGAAAACTCACATAAATTGCGTTTGTGACATTTTATACGTACAAAGTTTCGAAGCTGTTCTCTCTCTCTCCCTCTAGTACACACACATTCTCTGCACAACCACCTACACGTTGCTCATTTCCGCGAGTATAAGTGCGACGCCAATGCACCTCGTTCAACTTGATATGGGTCAAAGTTTCTCGCGGAGTTATTTCAAAAAGTGCGTGAAGGCCGTAATGCAAAAGGAAATGATTTCTCGTGCGGCTGAGCGGGAGCACAAGGCCGGTCCGTATATGGATCAACATATTATATATGCACGCCGTGTCGTAAATGATATATTATATATAACAATGCTCATTCGATGAATAACGATAGAAAGACCGGATCGAACGAAACTTAGTCGAGACATTTTTATCGTAAACGAGGTCAGCCAGCTATGGGTGAAAGCTATAAGTTCCCGGCACTTTAGAAGTCTTATGCCGTACAGGCTGAAATGGCAAAGTTCGCAAGGTGGATGATGACATTTTGGAATAAAAGCCGCGCAAATCGCTTTCTTCCAAAGGGGATGGAAAATCGGCCGATTTGTATAGCGAACGATCAAATGTACCCGCGTAAAATCACTTTTGTGGGCAATATAATATGGACCGTCCGAAGCCACACGATGGCAATTTTATTGTATGGGATATATATTATGTGGCTCCGGCGCCTGAGTTGAATTCGGGCCATACCCGTATATTAGACCCATATTACTTTCGTGAGAGCACTTTCCCTATCGTGTATCCGGGTCTCAAATCGGTCGATAGAAATCTCGAAAAAAAAGGAATACCGACCGCGAGAGATTTTAATATAGGAACGATATCCAATAATTCAAATATAGAACACAAAAAAAGCTAGTGGAGAAGTAGGTAAATTTCGTTTTGTCAGCCATCTAAAGAGTGACATTTTCTTTTTTAGCAACTGACAACCGACAAGAATAAACGTGCGACGATGCTCGAAAAGTTCGCCAATCAATCCTACGCCACAAGTAGGCCACAAAATCCAATAAAAAAAGAAAGAACCGTGAGGAACATTTATTTCGACACGTACGATAATAAAGTTACAAAAAGTGTATCATAAGACTCAAAGAAACTCCTCGACATCATCCCTCCTTCCTCTCCTCTATTCATCGTCCTTCTCACCATCGTCAGAGTATATATACACACGGACATGCGACTCTGCGCTTGCGAGAGTTTGTCGACCCTCGAAGCGAGCGAGAGAGAGAGCCAAGTGATCATCGCGTTTTATCCTCGAGTCAACTCGAGCGCGCCCACGCGCACTCAAGGCCCTCTTACTCTCTCCCCGGCCTCCTTCAGGAGACTCTTGGCCATAGGACTCGAGGATGCCCAAGCGATCCAAGGACAGCGCGGATTGTTAATTATATGGAAGGGGAGAGTAGACGTGGATAAGGAGAGACAGCAAGAGTAAAATGGTGTAGGAGAAAATTTGCATAGGTCCGTGGTATACTCGATTGACGCATTGTTTTCGGATATATAACGTGTAGTTCGTACTTCCTCGTGTTTTTTTAATCAAATCATCATAGAATATATTGCGATCTACGTGTAGAATAATTTTATTCAAATATACATGGTTGGGATATAGATCGACTCTGGTAATTTGATCGCGTATAAATTTCACACAAACAGGTGCCTGATCGCCGAAGAAAACAATACAATCAAGGATTATATACATCGGTACAAATAATTTTAAAATATCAAGTTCTCGGGTATGTATGTAGACTGTCGAATTAATTGAAAGCTTTTTTTTTCTCAATTGATTTTACTTTTTAAAAGCAAATATTTTTGTTTCGTTATGACCATTATTATACTTCGTACTGCAATTTGGCTAACGTACGTACTCTGTCACCTCAATTAAGTTATAAATTAACAGAGGGAATTTAGTTATATTCAACGCGTATACAATGGGGCACTAAAACGTTGACGCGGCAACTTTCATAATGATTATTGCAGCCGACTCCGGACTCCCCTACAATGAACGAGCGTTGAAATATTTAGACCGAAATAACCGAGAATTCAATTTTTGTACGATATCTATATATAAATGCATACACAAACACACAACCGCAGCTCTTTTCGCATAAATATTCAGCTGGAAACGCGTGAAAATCCATTAGGTAAAAATATGTAGGACAGAGAGAAGAAGAAAAGTAGCAACGACGGGACGAGCGGCAGCCCGTCCGCTTGACGCGTGCAAGAGCCACTATACCTGCATTTCGTTTATTAAATTTTCAGCGTCGCGTCAGAATCATCTCACTCTCTCTCTCTCCGCAGTCAGCTCTTTTCTCCTCTCGCACCGTTGGCCCTGATGTCGCCGCAGAAGCAGCTAACGCGCGCCGATGTCGGTAAAGTATAAGGCGCGCCTTTGAGAGGAAATCAAGTTTATACACAAACACAGCGGGTGCAATGACGTTCGCGTAGAAAAGCCAGAGGAGACAAAGAGAATTTATATGTATAATATATATATCCGCGATAAAGTTTTGGGTTCAAAAGTTTATTTCGTTGAATCAAAGGTGATGAGGGGGTTGTTATCCCGATAAGTTTGCGTTTATCGATGAAGAAGCTGATGAATTCAGGGATTATGCTCTTTGTTCTATCACTGTTGTCTAATGAACATTTTTCGAGGTGAATATTAAACTATGTAAACTATGTAAATTCGAATACCTGTGGAAATCAGTCGCATGTACAGGTAATAAAATAAGTAGACAATTATATCGACGCCCCTTACGAAAACTAGCACGATACAGATTGTTACGAAGACTAGTCCATTTCAGCGTTTTCCGCGAATCTAGCACGCCTCACTGATTCGCGTCGAAGACTAGCCCAATCCGCTTGATTGCGGCGAGCACTTTCCATTGCTTGTAACGTAAATTAGCACGCGGTGACGCCAATCGTACTAGTTTTCGCGGCAAGCTTGCTAATCGTGTTACTTTTCGTCGCAAACTCGTGAATCATGCTAGTTTTCGTTACAAAGTCGCGAATTGTACTAGTAGGTATTCGTCACAAAATCGTGAGTTATGCTAGTTTTCGGAAATGTTGCTAGTCTTCTTAAGGAGTCCAAAAAACGTGCTAGTTTTTCTAAGAAGCGTCTATATAATCGTGCAGTTTTTCAAACAAGTGCGAACGACCAAAATATTCACACAGGTATATCTATAGTTCGCACAACACAAAACCCTGTCAAGTATATATTTTTCACGATGAAAACAGAGCCGCCTTCTCATTTCGCGTGATGACCACCAAACCACGAGGGCCACGCTGTGGTGCCACGATCATCAATTCATCGTCTGCGATCCGAATAAACCGCGCCTTGTGAATTCCACCGACCGTTTTTCTTTTAATTGCTACGAATATAATCCCCAGCCATATATATATAGCGCCATTTTGCCTCCGTCCTCATTTATCTCGCGAAACTATCGTCCCCCTCGCGCGCGCGGCCCTCGTTTTGTCATCGACTTTGTGCTTTCTCGCACGTTTATGCTCGCGCTCGCCTGGCCTGTTGTTTCCTTTGACTCCCATCTCTTTGCTCTTCCACTTGGCAGCCCCGTCTTTTCTCTCTCTCTCTCTCGCGCGTGCAATTAGCGCGCGCCATTAGTCAGCTCTTTACTCTGGCGCGAAAATGCCACGTCGCCCGGCTTCCCCCTAGGTGCGTGTGTACTTAGGACTAACAGCAGTCGGCGAGTTTTTTCCGAGTTAGTAATAAGGATTGTTTAGTTGAAGATTCGCGATGAAATGTCGAGCCTTATTATTTATTCGAGATAATATATATGGTTGGTTTCGGCTCTGTCACTCTCTCTGTTGGATGTACATGCGGATTGATCTGTATAAAAGGTGGATTCTGTGTGCGTTGCGAAATTTTGCACGTTGGCTTTGTTTTGAAAGCTCTATATATGCATGGCAAAATAAATAAATATCGAAAAACATTTTGTCCATGTGTCAAAGAGAGTTATTTTTGCAGAAAATAAAAAAAAAATGCACGCGATAAAAACTATATATTCTTTATACAAACTTTATTGTTAAAAAGGTTTTGAACACGAATCATTTAGCTACAGCTTTATTTCTCTTTTGAAATTTTATCCTGATCGCGGAAATTCCTTCACCTTTCCTGGATTTTCTCAACCACCTATATATACATAGCAGACTAATTTTTCTCCCCGAGCGATTTCAGCGGCTCACCTTTCCTCCCCACGATTATCCCCCCCATCGTAGAGCCCATCCGTCGTCCCAGCAATACAATTACACCCGTTCCACATCAGCAGCCTCCAGTCTTCTATCCCAACGCGAAAGTGAAAACTGCGCGCACCGCTGCTAATTGTCCCTCGGTCCTTGAGCTTCCGGCCCGCACGTCTCTGCGCGCATACGAACGAGCTGCTTTGGGGGTCGACTAATTTTCGCGGCAAAATGATTTCGCGTAATTGCCCGGAGGGGAGAGCGCGTGTACTAAATTAATTGCGCGGGCGGTAGTAGCCGCGCTATAGATAATCGCGCTCGCGCGTAATTGGCTTACGAGGCGTCGTGGTCGAGGAAAATTTTCGGTAGCGGTGAGGTTAGTGTGTATATATAGCGAGATGGTTATTTGTTCGATTGCGGTGGACGATTATATACAGGCTGATTATTCGGTCGGTATAGATTGAATCAAGAGAGCTTGAAGGTGTATATGGATTTGGTTTGATGTTTTTATCGAATTGTGTGTATATAATTGACGCACTCTGACTAATTAATTTGCCGTGCATGTATATATATTGTTGTATCTGTAAATATGACAACTACCTTGTATATTATTATTCTTAATAAGTGATTATAGTGATTGTCCAATCATTGCTAATGAAATTCGAACCTATTGTATACATCTATCGACTGAAATGTATAGTTTATTACTGTGTCAATCTACAGAGGACAAGGTCCCCCGGGTACCTATATCAAATTAATTGTAATGGCAAAACATTGACACATGTATACAATATATAAAACATTTCCCATACCGCTGAAATTATCGATTCTGCAGGCCATCACGCGTCAATCGCGACTCCGGAGACTTGAAAACTGCATTATACCGAGTCGACAGCTATATGTACGCCAATCTATGGAAAAACCGCAACGTGGGCGCCAGACGACAGAAAAAAAAGTGCTTGCGGCGCAGGCGGGATTAAACGCGAGCGCAGTCGACGTCCAATCGTACTTTCGGGGGCGACGCAAAGAGTCGCCGTCGTCGCCCAATCAGCGATGAAAACAAAGAGAATGCTCCATCCTCTTACACTTCTCCCCATCGTCTTCTTCTTATTCTTATAGTCTTAGCCACCGCAGTTGTCTCTCCTGCTGTTCCGCCCTCTCGCGTTTAACGTTACAAGAAGATTGGGACGACGACGGGATTCTTGGGGGGCGGTGCGACAATGAATGTCGGGCGCAGGTGCGCCAGCGAGAATTAAGTATTCTCGCGAGTCCTGGAGAGAACCTCGTGCATAAAATATATATATATGCTGTACCAGACAGGTTTACGTCGTGGGTCTTGATTGCGCGATGTCTTATTGGTTTTGTAAGACAATGGATTTTCATTCAAAATTTTGCCTGCACACTGCGCAAACACACAAATAGCGAAGTCCATAATATATCGCATATTATTACACACTCTTATCAGTTCGCCACACGCGCGTGCGAGGGTTTAATGATTCTTTGGTATAACTACGATTAATAACCTGCAAAAGTTGTGTAAATATTAAACTTCACTTTGGTGGTTCTTCGAAATTCAACTTTAACCCAATTTCCAGCGCCGCGCTCCAGCGAGAGTAGGAAGAAGGAGAGAGGCAGAGAGAGAGTGAGAGAGCTTACTCCGCAGCGGTTCTGAATTTTTGTCAGACATTGTTATAATGATATATACTTGAGCGAAAATTACGCCAAGTTTCAAACTTTCTAACCAATATTTCACAAACCGCTCGAGTGCATGCCATCAATGTTCTTATTCATAATGATCAACGGAGAAGAGACGAGATTTTATGCTAATGGAGGAAGATCTCATTTCGACTTTTTCTACTTTCAAGTAGGCTATCCCGTCTCAAATATTAAAAGGAGGATGTCCTGGAAAGTTGATCAAATTGGTTGGCGAACTAACTCGATGCTATACTATTTAGAGAATTTGTGGATATATGAAATTTTAAACAAAAAAGATGGATCCGAAAATGTGGAGCGGATGTTGAAAAATGTATGTGGGAAAATTTGATAAAATATGATCG
Organism: Torymus auratus; assembly: GCA_900474315.1. Lineage (NCBI taxonomy): Eukaryota > Metazoa > Arthropoda > Insecta > Hymenoptera > Torymidae > Torymus > Torymus auratus. The sequence continues at coordinate 26,366 of UXGD01001562.1, forward strand.
AAAATATGTCAAAAAATCGAGATTTTATCTGACATTTGATGTTGAAAATCAATCTTTTGGTATTTTTCGTTTATAATTTTAAGGAAATTTGTATATTTTTGAAATTGTATTTTGATAATACTTCACGTTCACTTTGTTTTATTATTGCTTCACTATAAATATTTTATGTTACCTTCTTTGTTTCTACAATTGGATTTGGTAAAATACAATAATAGAAATATGAGAATATTCAAATTTAATAATAGAAATTAATTTAATTATGATATTCAGATTCAGAATCTACTATAAATAATTAACGTTAGCTTATTTGTTCCTACAAATAAATTTGTAAAATACAATAATAGAAACATATGAGAATACTTACATTTAATTAATAGCAATCAATTTGCCGATTTCTTTTTTATTTCGAAAACGAATTAGTAAACATTTAACACTTTTCAATATATAACAAAATTAGAATAAAAGCTTTTTCTATCTACTACAAAACAATTTTTTGATCTTCGCTTGTCCAACATTAAAACCATCAATAATTACTAACATGTAAATCTAAAATATGTTTATTTATTTGTTTAATTAATTGTACACGAGCAAGAGCCCTTTACATAAATGAGTACAACAGAGATAGAACACAGAACAGCGACGGTACGTCAGATTCGGTTAAGTCCAGATCCCAAATCAATGCCACCAAATAGATTTAATCTAATCTAACATCCCACTAGCAGCAGCATCGAGCTCAACCTCCTCCGCGTAACCCAGTTTCGCAAGAACCCAGGCCAACAAATCCCATAGAACCCAACGCGACACATCACCGCAAAACGTCATTCGGCCAAACAAAGCGCTCGCGCGCACGTAACACGCGCCGCGATTTTCCCTGTCGTGTACCTAGTGAGAGATGCGCATCATCACGTAACGCGTCGTCGACTCTAGCGACCCCCCGCGGGACAACGACGTGCATCCTTTAATCAAGCCCTGAGATTCGAGAAGAGGATGAAGCGCGTGTAAGTATGTCTTCTTACGACAGTCGACGATGTCTTTCTCGCTGTTGGTTTTCCCGGTTGCGGCTGAGTATTTTGTAGTACAGTTTTTTCAATTTCCTCGTGCTATTAGTGCAATATCTGTATAACGGTCGCCGACTGCGAGTAAATTTCGCAGTTTCGATGTACGAGGCAATGTAAGAAGTATATACAAACTTCAAATTATACTGAAAATTTTGCAATGTTTTACTACTGGTTTATGAACAATTTTCATGTAAAATTGTCAATTTGTTTGCCCGCCAACATTGAGCAACATTTTACGTATGCCACCATATAACGAAATGTAAACATTTCATTCATATATATCTCAGTATTATATTTACGTAAATTGTATTATTCAAGCGTATATATACAAGAATATTATCAGAATATGTTCATTAATAATCTCTATTTGATGCTTTGACATTAGGTAAAATTATTCAATTTATCATATTCATGCAATTTCCGCAGACTATTTCTACATACGAGCTTATTTCCAACAATTAAATAAATAAACAAACGCCCTCTCCGTTCCGTTATCAATTCCATTAATTTATAAAGGCGCAGTTGGCCCGCATTTAAATACACACCGCAATAATATTTCAACTCTCCCCGCGTAATGTCCCGCACGCTTTGCGCACACACAGCTATCTATATACACATCGGCGCGCAGCATCGCGGCAAAGATAATGAAATTTACAAAACAGTACAGCAGCCGCAGTTTCGCACTGGCCATAGGGCTGATATTTATTTTAGTCGGGCAATAAATACCGGGGGTGGACAAAAAAAAAAGAGAAATCCGCGGACAGGGGTAGAAAAGAGCGCGGAAAAATTGCGCCCTGCAGATCGCCATCGAATGATAGCAGCTGTTGCTACCACGACGCGTATATGTGTGTCTACTGTATACATATAATAACTAACCGAGTCGACAGTGACATTTTTCAAGCCGCGTGCGATGTGATTTGTAGCCAAGCGGTGAGGCGACGCGCCGTATCTCGAACGCGCCAAAGCTTCTCGTCCCGCGCTCTCTATCTCCAGCCAATCGAATTTTTCTTTTTTTTTGCGCTGTCTCTGGCTCTCGCACAACAATGCGGAAAATGCGGTTGGACGTTGCATTATGGATTTTGCGCGATTTTTCATCGTTAAGTGACACGGAGAGAGACGGAAAGAGGAGGAAGAAATGTTTTGTCGATGAGCTGGATCGTATAAAAAGATTCTTTTTCAATTAAAGGAGAAGGCTGATGGATGAATATAATAAGGGTATACAATGGATGAAAATATAATGCTCTAATATCGGAATCATGTCAAAATGTATGAAAGGAACGTATGAGATAATTTTCCGTGCAGGTGTATGCTCTTCTACTTCTTCTTCATTGAAAAATAAGACAAATGATACGTTTCGGAGGCATCCGAATGCCAGGAACGAGGGCATGAAACAAAGAGGCTACGTATATATTATTTAATCCGTTGGATATTTTCTCGATTTCGAGTCGATTGACAGGGAAAAATGCTGAAGATGTTGCATATGTGAAATCCTGCCCGAGGCTGCTACAGCTGCCCCTGACGCGTGCATGCCAATATTATAAAAAATGCAACAACATTGACGAGAGAAAGAGAGAGAGTTCACTTCCGTTACGTTCGTTCCGCGTAAAAGCTGATAAGCGCGAGGATTCACAGCACGATCGCCAAATTAGCAAAAAAGCACATCCCCTGTCTCGCGCGAAAAATATATATAAGTGCGAACGTCACGCTACAGAGGCGTTTCTAATTGCGTCTGTACGGCAAAAAGTATAATATGCGACGCGCGACACGGTGTGTACACACATGTCGCTTCCCGTCGCTCATTTTTACTTCCCTCCGCGCACAATTTGTTGTTGTAATTATAGTGCACTGCTGTGTATACGCGCCTCGCGTGCTCGATTTCTATATAGGTACACTAACGAGTTGCCGGCTCATGGGGCTGCGTGAAAAATCGTCTTTCCCGCCTTCTCGCAATGAATTGATTTTATTACTTGATGATTTTTATATTGAACAACCGCGGGTTCCTCGATTAGCATATAATAATCATAATTCGTGATGCATTAGATATCCGCTCGTTTTTACCTTGTGGTATATAAGAGACAGATTGCGGTAATGTGGGTGAAGTTATAAGCGAGCGCTGCTGGTGTCTATAGCCTATCTATCTGTCATTAGACGCGAAACTGCACGTGTTGCGAAACCCCGCGTGTACTAATGAAACATTCACAACCGTACGATAAGTGAGTTGTCACGACGTAGTCGAGGGTCTTTCTAGGTATAGTGACCTACGATAAACTTATAGGTATATTGCTTTTGAGACATGCGCATATGTATATACATATATATACTCTCTAAAGTTGAATTAGGGACAATCCAGTAATATATTATAGTTAAAATTGCTCTACCGTAGAATTCCTAAATTTTTCACTAATTCTACTTTAGAGTGTAACCATGACGATTGTCGATTTTTTATACCGATTTCATCGTAAACCAAAGATCTTCTACAATATCCACAATGTTCACGAAATGTTTAACTCTCGTAACGATCAGGATATACGAATCGCTTGGTTAAACAAACCCAAACTTGCCGGCCGTAACTACGCGCGTTATAGTCAGCCGCGGTAATTATCTGAAACTCATAATTCCCACAGTTATTACATGCAGGTAAAAAAAGGCCTCACGGGACTTGCAATAAAACAAAACTAACTAATGCATGAGAATATCGAGGGAGGCTAAATTGCCTCTACCCGTGTCACCTTAAGTAATCGCCCGAGATTCATTTCGCACGGTCGTTACGCGTCCACGAGGGCGGAACGTAGTTTTTTTCAAGTCGTCGACGGAATCCCGATACCCCGTATATAAGCTGAAAAAAAACGACTGGTTCCGATGATAATTTCGCTGTGAAGGGTTCCCCTCCTCTCCGCACTTGTCTTGGAAATTATCCGAATTATATATACTTGTCCCGTAAAAGTGGCCCGATAATTACGCAGCTAAGGTTTCTCCCAGAGTGCGTCGTTATATTCAAGATGATGACAAAAAAAACTATGCGGCTTATACGTATAAGTATACAGCGTGTCGATTATTAGGAGAGTTTGCCTGCAAAAGTTTGATAACTCTATGATAAATGAACCATTCTACCACTTTTATATTAGTAGTGTACCTATAAACCATTGTAAATATCGAAAGAGTTTGAAACAATGGTATACAATAACACTATCGCATAGATATACAAAAAGTGTATCTTTCCGACTACCATAATCCCCGCGAGACATTAAATATGCATTAAAAATAGCTTAATACCTCGTTACTCTATAGGCACGTCACTCGGCGCCGGAATTTTTTCTCCTCTTTCACTTTGTGCGTTTCAATCGAAAAGTTAACAAACAAAAATAAACCTGCTCTTAATCACATTTTCGTTAAAGCTTTGAAAACCGTGAGCTTTTTTTCAACATGGATCGGCTTTTTCCAACCAAATATTAGAGAAAGAAACTTTCGACTGGCGCATGAACAAACGCCAAAAGTGGTAAAAAACTACTACTTCCTATATATAAATATAACACATACTGAGCTTTCAACTCGCAGTCTCTGGGTCGAAACCGAAGCGATGAATTACTGATGCCTTCATTATCGGCCTTTCTCATTCCCTCTCAGCGCTTGTTGCTTTCCATTCCGTTTTCACCCACACACACACCTGGCAGAGTGCACGCGAGATAGAGGATTGGTCGCGTCAATATCTGTGACTACGTACGGCACAGGTGAGCGAATAATCGATGCGTCGTTAGGTATGTACATGTATTATAGGCGGTATATAGATTTTTATGATTTTCTCCAGCAGGGATTACGCGCTTGAAATTATCCTTTTTTCGGTTTAATTATCTCATCGTACCGATTGTTTGTCTATCTTTGCGAGGAGTACAAAACAATAAAGCAAATCATTGCTATACAGTGTTTGGCTTCCGATTCGAGGACATTCCATTAATCTTATTGTCGGAATACGAGACAAATCCGCGCGCATTACACGCCGGATTAAGTAACTTTCTCAAAAGAATTTAGCGGCGCAAAGTTGTAGCTGCCGCGTTTGACCCATGTCTTATTCATCAGGCGCACACGCGCAGGAGTTCGTCTCCTCCTTCCTTTATTTGTGCGGAAAGCTTCATAATTTTATTCTCAAAGAGAATACTTCGCGACGAGGCGAAAGAATCTTTTTGCCCGGTCCCCGCCGGCGCGTTTTCTTTATTCTTCGTTTTTCTATGTTTTTGTTACACTCTCGCCGCCAACTTTTTGCTCCTCGTAAAACTCTGGAATTGATGAATAAAAAATGACGACGCGAGCAGAGTCGCTCGCCTCCTCCCGCCAAAGCTTCGCCGAACAAGGGAAAGATATAATTCCTGCGCGACGCGCGCTGTAAACGAAGGAAAAACCCTGGACCCCAGCGCTGTTTGTATTTACTTTTCGAAAAGTTATTTCATTCGTATAAGAGCTGCAGAGAGCGATAACTTTTCATCTTGCGGAATGAATTCGCCAGTTTAATTAAATGGATTTTACGTCGAATTGAATTATTTTAAAAGGTTTCTTATATATATTATATATGCTGAGTTGTGCAATATTTGTGTGAAAAATTTATGAAAGCTATAGAAAAAATTCATCATTTATATAGCTGAGACATATATATTGCTTTGTTTATTGAATTTCTCGTCGAATTGATATTTTTTAATAAGTAAGTTATATACCTATACGTCGATTTTATTTGTACCAATAGATCGTCGATTAGTCGAGTTTTGGTAGCAACTCTCCTAAGTGGCCAAATATGGTCTCAATTATATATTTACGGTAACGAGAGAGTAAACATATTGTAATACGATAACTGCGACTCATTAAGATTGTAAATAACATTTGTTGAGCGTACGAAATTAAGACATCAATTCACCATTAGACGACTACCAGAAACGTTCATTATAGTTAGGTGTAAAATCTATTCTTATACTAAAAGTGATATAGAATTCAAAACGAAAATCGAAGCTACACTTTCGAGAAGTTTATCATCAACTGAAATCTCCTCGACAAGTGAATGACGTAATTGCCTCTCGTATAAATTTAGCATTACTCCAAATCAGTCGTTCCACACGAAGCATGATGCATTATCCCCCGCGCAAAAATTATATTCCCTCCTATATAGTAAAAGAGAGGAGATGAAAAAAAAGCGAGCAAAAAAAGAGAGAAAATTCGCTGAAACGCTTTCACCTCACTAAAATTTGCTGCGGTAGTCGCGCTAAAAGCGCCTCAAAAGCTGACGCGGCGCGCGCGCTCGCAGAGCGACCGAAGCGAGTCTTTCGCACGCGGTTAATACAGCCTCGCCGCTCGGGACGAGCTGGGCTCCTGCTTATTCTATTATTTACCCCCCCTCCATAACCTCGCACTTCGCCGTAGGCGACTAATCAAGTCAGAGCGACGCGCGCCCGCCCGCGCGTACGTATCGTTTCCGGCGCGCCTGCACTTTAGCTCGCTCGCTCTCGCGTCTCGTCGATGCTTTCATCCATCACACGGCTTTGTTGCGGCGACGCGATCGTGTCTCTCTCTCTCGCTCGCGCAGGAGGGAGGAGAGAGCTTTCGTGGTCTATATTATGCTATGGAGGGTGGAAGAGAGGTAGGGGAGGAGAAAGAGAGAGTAGACCGCAGGGGGAGAGGATTGATGCCGCGAGCTAACTCTTTCCTTTCGGCCGGGGACTGAGTGCAGGATTACGGGGGTATAGTGGAGGTGAGTATATTGCGTCGAGGTGCTCGGCGGACGCGCTAATTGAGTGGAATTTTGCCGGAAAATAGAATTGTATACGTATATCGTTACCGTTTTCTATGCAACTGTATAGACCTAGTAAAATTCTAATTGCTATGTATGCGAACATTATTATTCATTTGTTTTGAAAATCGAGTTCGTTCAATCAGATGGTATAGTTTCATACCTATATGAGCTATTCCTAAATTTATTTCCCTTTTACGTCTGCAAAAAAAATAAAAAAATTTTTTTTAAGGCACACTCATGGGACAAGGTTTTTCTTGTTTTTTGAGCTTTACTGAATAAGAAAAAAAAATATGTGCACGCTAAATTTAATGGTATCATTTTTTTGCGACACATTCTAGTTTTTGAGAAAATAGTCAA
>UXGD01001563.1:0-33531 GCA_900474315.1 Torymus auratus
TTTTACAGAAACGTACGAAGCTTTTGCTCTCTCTCCCTCTATCTCTCCACCATCTTTATACTACAAAACTAAACAATACCACGCAACAACCACGTTCATTGTCCAGCCGCACCACGACGACGAAGAAAGCCCATGCATGTAGCTATACACACAAAACAATATCGCATTCGCAGATTTAATCGTCCAGGTGTCCCCCGTAGCTCGCAAAAATTCCAAGACGGCGATTGAAAGCCGCTCCTCGCGTCGTCTTTGTCCCTTCCTCTCTCTCCCGTAATCGCGCAGAGCCGGGAGTTCTCTCTCGCAATTCCCAGGGACACCTGGCACCCAAGCGCAGTAGGTGGAGGACGAAAATTAATCGTATTTGCCAGTGCGCTCGGCTCCGCGCTGGGAATGAATAATGCAACGGCTAGGTCCGAGATTATTGAATCGGCCGTCTCTCTCTCTCTCTCTCTCACGATCGATCTGATTACGCGGGCATATATTTCACGCGGGTTATCTGCCAAGGTGAAGGAGCGTAGTAATAATAATAATAATAATAATGTCGGCGAGATAAGAGACGAGGTAGAGGCTATTTCTGGGTATAGCTGATGATGATGAAGAAGAAGTAACTAATTACAGAGTAAACAGAGAGAGAAAGTATTTTCGGCGCCGAGGTGTGGGGACGGGTTATTTTCTTTTCATCTCGTGGTGGCGTAGAGGTCTAAGCCCTTTTTGTTGTCGCACCTCTAGGTATATGTCGATGATGCGCGCAAGCGCGGTTATAAATAGATGTAGCGATTTTTAGGCAGCGGTTAGTTTTTTTTTCTAGAGAGAGAGAGAGAGAATGGCTGGTAGTATATAAATCGCCTTGGGCGCGTTTATCGGGGCGGATGGATCGAGTAGTCGAGAGTCTACGTTATAATAAAAAAAGCCGACGGTTGAGATATTGCCTGGCTGCATAACTGATGAGTGTGTATTATGTAGTGCGTTTCGACATTGATGCGAGCGTTATCGGGGCGCCGTATACGATGTTACACAAAAAGCTATTTGTAACTGTTCTCATACATGATTGTACATCATCGAGGTAAAGTTTTTTTATTTACGAAACATCCGCTACCTTATTCTCTTACGTTAAACAAAAAAAAAAGCAATATCCACTCACGACTTTGTCCCCCAGATTGCGTACCCTGCAGGGTAGATAGACCGTCTGTCCTTCAAAGGCGGTGACGTTGGATGCCGTCGGCTCGAAGCTCGGTAACATCTCGTCGTCCTCGTCGTCCATCGGCGCTGCAACAGACAATATAAGTATACGGGAATATATCCGTGGTTAGATTTATAGCCGCGTTTATTATAAAACCACCGCACGCGTAGTATTGACTTTCTTTATTTCTATTCATCGAAGGTTTAAGGGGGGACTATCGCTCTCCCCCTCTCGCTCGCGAGTGTATATTTTTTCCTCGATTATGGCGCTGCGGTAACAGCTGCAGCAACGCGGCGCGCGGGCTTTTTTTATTGCCTTCTTTCTTTTGTGGAGGAGTGGGTTCGAAAATTTTGCGAACGATGCGGCGCGAGGCAGATAAATACTCGAATAATCTGATTATATATACGCGGAAATGGAAAATAATGCGTGCATGTTCGACTTTTTGGCCAGAACAAACCAGATTATGCTAATTTATCTTAAATATGCGCATTTTTAAAATACAACAACGCTGTTTCAACGTTACAATAGTACTTTTTCAACGTTTGTACAGTATGACAACAATATTGCATCAGCGAAGAAAGAAAAGCAGGACCCACCGGCATGCGCCAACCCTGTCACGGCCAGCCACACGACGATCAACCTGAGCACCGCGAACAGCAGCGTAGTGTGCCGCCGACGGTCATCGAGCTTTGGCGGCCTCATTATCCATGCGACTCGCCGTTCGCTTTCCTCGGCATCCTCCTTCTCCACCTCCTCCTCCTCGTCGTCGTCGTCGTCGTCGCTTTCTCCTGACGCTCGCGCTGCTGCTGCTGCTGCATTCGCGCGGCTATCGCCAATTGACACAGATACTACTGCTACTGCCGCCGCCGCTGCTGCTGCTGGCATCGGAGGAGGAAATGATCATTTCGTTGTCGGCTGCGCGAATCGTGTTGGGTGTAGCATTGCGAGTGCGCTGAAATGGAATGAGAGTGAGAGAGAGAGAATGAGTGTGAGAGGTCGAGTGGTTATTTTTGTGGAGACTTTTTTGGCGTGCGGGGTGGTAATGGATGTACCTATGTGGGAAAACATTTTTTTTGCGGATGTTTGTAGAGATTTTTAATGCGGTGGTGGTAATGGGCTGCGAATTGTCACTGTTGAAATATTATTATGTATAGTGATTTTTCTTTTGTTTCTAGCGTAATTATGGCAATAATATAGAAAACATGAGTTTGATCATTTTTCCTGTAAGAAATTTAAGACATTGATTCAAATTGTTATAAGCGTATTGTCAATGTAAAAGCTTCTTTTGCGCGTGTATAAGAAGATAAATTATATGGTAATTTTTTCGTAGCGGTAATAAACTTTTTTATCGTTCTTTCATACTATGGCGTAATACACGGTTTCCTTTATATTATAAAAAATTATCAGAGAGCTTGATAAACGACGATAAAATTGTAAAATGTATAACCTAATGACGAAACATGTATAATATAGGTATAATAAAAATAATGTATCTCTTATGGCCTCTTATAATTAACTCGGTAAATCATCGAATTCGCGTCAATTTTAACGCCGAGCTTGTTTTATTGTCTGTTTTATCGCTGCTTGACAGATGTTTTTATATTTAACGTTGGAAACATTTCGCTCGAGAAATTAATTTCCTATCCGTCGATTTTCTTTTTTTAATGCCCCCCTCATAAAAAAGATGTGCAGCGCTCGCGCGAGATAAAACGGGAATGGGCCAGTTAGATCAATCCGCTCATTTTAGAATTATATCGGATTTATTACCCTGACCCAGTATTTCTACAGCTGAAAACTTTCTTTTACGACTGTACTCTGGAGAAAAATGCGTGTACATATATACGAGAGCAGTTACACTGTGGCAGTAAAACTATGGTTATATGCGATTTGTAAATAATTCGTTTTTTCCTCTATATTCTTTATTTTTTTGTAAATTACATTATAACATATATTGTAAACTGTAATAATGGCAAATTTACTATTATAAAAATACGATAAATATAAATTACCACTTTAATACCAAAATAATGAATTTTACATATCTTTTATTACGAAACGATTCTTATAGGGTCCAACAGCTACGTACAAAGAGCAATAATTTTCCTCTATTTTATCTATTACACCGCGACACATATTCGCCCTGCATTTTCCTAGAAAATCTTTTTACAGACACAGCACTTTTTCTCCCCTCTTCGTATATACACCTACAAAATAACCCTTTCAGCCAATTGCCACAGAACCCACTCGCGCGCACTCTTCACTTATATCGAAGTCCCCAATCAACTCTCCCACCTCCGACACTCAGCCTCTCTCCTCCCGTCGCAAACAACATCTCACTCTCGCACGCTGGCATTGTTCGCGATCTTGTTTCCCTCTTACCCTCCCCCCATATATATATATAGATATATACACTAGAGTTTTTCCGCGCGTCGCGTCTTGGGCGCAACGAAACAAAAAAAAAGAGGAAAGGAAGGAAGCATAATGGCGGCCGAACAAAAGAAGAACCGCAAGTAAATTACGGCCCCCGCGCGCAAATTATGCCTCGGGGCGCCGCGAGCGCGCGGGTTGTAATTAAAGCCATTGTTAGCGCGAGGATGCGCGCGCAACCGAGTGTGTGTGGGTGTAGTAGTAGTAGCCGAATTCACGAGCGTACTTAGGTATACGGCAATTTCGCTGTTAGTCTCTTCTGCAATCTAGAACAATTTTCGCATTGAAAATTACGCTCGAGCGAGAGATGGAGGAGAGGTAGGTATATACGCGAAGGAGGAGGTTTTTGCCGAGCGAGGGCTTCTGATTTGAGCGATTGTTTAGGAGGGCCGGAGGATTTCATTTCGGCCGTGACGTATCGAGGGGTTCTCTCTTGAGAGAGAGAAGATAACGCGGTTCCTCTTTCGTCCTGGTTTATGTAGCTTTTCGGCGAAAAATAATAAGGGTAGCGGGTATTCTTCACCCTTGAAACGTAAAAAATTGAGGATGCTATCAAAGATTCTTCGAAAAATATAATAAATCGTCGACTCTCTCTCCGTGTTTATCATTCGACTTGGTTATTTTAATTAGAGCTGTTTTTTGAAGACCCGGCGTTTGAAAATTGCACTTTGAGAATTAAAAGAGAACCGGCCGTTTGTGATGATAATTGTTTGGGAAAAAACGGGCCGACACGAGAGAAAAAGAAATCGCCCCGCAGTTTTCCGCCAGCCTTTTGTCCGTTGTAAATTTCCGGGAAAAAAAGGGTTTGGAGCGGCAGGTAATTCAAACGCTTGGTCCACGTGGTTACGTGCTCGTCATTTTTTTTTATTATGGTATTTATTACAAGCGTGGCAATTAATGTGTATGCGAAATATGGGAATTTAGCGGTAATAAAGTGGGTGGAATTATACGAATATGTATAAATGGACGAGCGAATTGGATTGAACACCATAGACGAAGAAAAAGCTGGCACGTATGGGAAATATGTGTGCTTTAATTAAAATGAAAATTATTAACGCTAAATTCGTTGGGAGGTTGCGCTTGTGTTAATGAAAGGTACCTCTTACGAATTATTTCAAGTAATAGAACGCAAAGTCTGGTTTAATCAAACCGCGCTGCAGCTGCAAAATTTATCAAATAAATTTCAATGAAAAAGACGAGATACTTATATAATTTTTCCCCGAACTTGCTTCCCGTATTATATAAATTTCATTAAAACTTCGACAGATGTAATATTATAGACTGGGATGGGAAATTTTTCAAAAAGTCCAACAGGCCACTCGATTTCATCAGCGTTTGTATAAAAGCTATATTATATATGAAATTTGAATGGGTGCTGCAGTTTCAAATTTCCTCCGTATACAATTGTAATTTTTTTAATTGGATATTCGGTATAAATTTTTTCCTTTAAACGAAATTTGAAGGGAATATTATTGCGTGATATACGTAATGTGTAGAAATTAATTTAATATCGATTTCTGTGTACAGTTCAATCTAAATACAGGGAAAACAATTTCCAGTGGGTATATAAGTATAAATATTTGCCTCGATAATATACCGGGAGCATATTTCTCGAATGAAAGATAATACTCGCATCAGTTGCATTTTAAATTGCTTTATTTTATATATCCTGGAATGAAATTTTACTCCAGTCTGTTCCGCAACCGAGATTTGAAAAAAATTACTTTTAAAAATCCACGAGCAGAAAAATTGCGTAACATAAATTACTGTTTATATTTCTCCAAAATTCAATATTTAAAATATAAAGCTTTTTTACAACTATTAATACATACTTATAATCCTTTTCACACTTACAACGATACAAATCCGGCCACCCCATATCCAACAAAAAACTAACAATCAACCTAAATCCCTGTCTTCTAATTTATTAAAACTCAAAAAAAAAACAAAAATCCCGACATTCATCACTTAGCATTACTCTTGTCCCCCTCCATATATACTCTCCGCTCTCCCACGTCCCAATCCATCACCGTCCACGTCAAACCCCCGTCGGCCCGAAACCGCGAGAAATCAAAATCTGAATAAACACGGTATTATTCAGATGATGTCAGCGCTCTTTCTCTCTCTCTTCCTCTCCGAGTCCCTAACTCGCCGGTCTGCGAGGGTCGTGTCGCGCGTATAGAGGAAAAAGCAGCTTATATGGGACTCGTGATAAATTTAGTCTAATGCCTGCCTCTCTCTCCGTGCCCTCTGGTATTTTCGTACTACGGACGAGATTCTCGAGCGGTGCAGCGCACGCGCGTGCGAAAATGTGTTTCGCCCGGCGGAATATTTCGCGCGAGCTTCGCGTTTATTGTTTTGGTCATCGTACGTTTTTTTCATGAACAATTTTCGAGGTTTGCGAACAAAAACATGTGGTCGCCTGATGTAATTAGGACCCGCGCGAAAAAATAAAACGCTCGCGCGGTTGCGAGATAGAGGTAGAGATGGGGAGAACATCGTTTCGCGTTGTCGCGAAATTTAAAAAAAGCTTCGCCCCTTTGCGACTATGCAGTACGAGAAACCCTTCGCCATTGCGTACTTTTCACAAGATAATTAGAATTTCATATAATAATAATTTCGAGAATACAGTGTCCCGAGCTTTATTTTTTTGAAATATCGGCGATATAAACAAGGTTTAATGGTTCCAAAAATCGTCTCCCCCACGGTCGTGTAATTACAAAATTTTATCGCTTCCCCTCCTCTTTTTTTCTCGGTATATATCAATTTCACGGTAAAACGCGTGACGCACGAGACATCACACGCCAATAAACCTCCCTCGCTGTAATTTCCCCGAACCATACCACCATTCCGCAATAATTGTTAAAAAAAAAGATATAACCAGAATCACTAATACACACACCTTATTCGCAGCATCTCTCGCCCACCAAAGTAAAGTCCAGCTCTCACACTCGGCACTGTACTATATACGCGCGCACTTATATATTTCCCACACCTTCGCACGCGCGAGCTGAAGCGACTATAGTAGTCAGTTTCCTACCTCGGAACCACTGTACACACCGGCATATCATATAATACTACAACGCTCGCACGCACCGCGTATATCCTCTCGTATCTCCGGCACCGCACTAAGTCTGCCCGCAGCTCCGCCGCATAGCCGAGGCCCCATGTAACGCACATTTCGGTACGTGCGTGTATATGTGTGTGTGTCGCTGAGCGTGGGGAGAGAGTGCGTATACGGAGGATGCATATAGATGCGACGCGCGCCGCAGATGATGACGATGATGATGAGAATATCGCCTCGTCATGTGTATTTTTTTTATTATGTTGGTGTACCGTTTTCTCCGCGGTGTGTGCGGGATATGTTATGACGGATCGGTTTACAGGTGTGGGATCGGTGGCGCGTGTATAGAAAATCGTTGTAGCGTATATATTAGTGGTGGTATGGGAAAATGTTCTTTGGCTTTGTGCAATGTTAACGTCACTTGTCGATCGCATGCTTGCTGCAGTTATACCTTTTTGTTGGAATATATGTGCGCTGATTTTCGATTGCTGAATATCGTAGAGCGGCGCGCGGTTGTGATTTTGTGTATAAAGTGTAAAATATCAATGATCGAATAATGTATATAGGATTGTTAACGATTGCTTCTATCTATAATGAGTGTTTTGATTGCTGTACTTTACAGTGCCAATATATATGATTATTTTTTAGTATCACTTGGATTATTATTAATATTATATTCGGGTTCCAGGTATCACACATAAGCTTCGTTTTGTTAAATCGTCGAAATTATACGAAATTAATACAATAAAGTACTCTATAATAAACATGAATGATTAAATTGGTCATGTAATCATATACTAATGTTTATAATATATATAATTATCTTATTGAATAAATTTAATAGGATTGACTATAATTGTACAGCTCACTGCTCGCACAGACAAGAGCTGCTCATCGAGCAGAGGGATTAATATTCATTGCCTGGAAAACTACAAAACGCACATTTTATTTTTCTTTCAGTACAATGACCCGTGTCTACTTCAATATATATGACACATGATTCGTGTTTTTACCGCATCAATGCTCACTCGAGCGCAAACACACTTTCCGCACGCTCTTTGATCATTTTATTATACCCAAAATCAAAGTTTTTCAATACTATGCGGTCAATGACTCGCGTCTATATATACACACACATACATTTTTCCTACATCTCCACAAAAAAAACATATATAGCATTCACAACAATAACTTATTCGTTCTTATAATATACAGACATCGTCTAACGCATTACACAAAATAAGCGATACGTTAATCGGCCGAAAATAAACCCGGCGATCAGTATACAAGAGAAAGCGAAAAATCGTCATTATTATTCCGGGGCAACCCCCATTATACCTTCATCAACGCGCACCTCATAAACCCATACCTCAGCACCACCCACCGCACAATACATATATATATATAACATCCTCACCGAAACTCAACTCCCCATTCAGAGATATATACCTACCTCAGGCGCGTTTGTCTTCTCTCTCGCATCGGGAGGAAAAATAAGACCGCGCCGGAAGCAACGCGCAGCGTCCGGTTATATATATACACACTGCACGCGAGTAATAAAAGACAGTAACACAATATCGGCACGTGTGGCCCCCGCGCGCGTATAGGTACTTACATACGTACGCGGTGTGGCGTTTCACTTCTTTCATGCCGATGAGAGAGAACGACGTCTCCCGTGTCAGCGCGCGCAGTTGCGAAAGGAGAGATAGTTTTTTTTTCGTTTAATTGGGGGATGGGTAGATAGATATGTGTATAATGTATAAGATCAAAGCTAATTAGTGTAGTAAGAGATGCTGCTGCTGCACAGATGCCACGCGTATGTGTGTGTATGTATGTTAACTGATGGGAAAATGGGTGCAGTTTGTTTATGTCGAGTCGCGTTTAAATAATGTGGGTGTATAAATTATGGACGAATTTAGTAATTTTGTCGGGCAAATATATATTAATGTATGTATAAACGAAGCCGATAAAACACGGAATCGCGATGATTTATATAATATTATTAGCTCTCGGATTTATGTATGCGATCGTTATGGACTTAGAATGGTGAAAAAAAGAATATAAACACGTTATGTGATGTTGATTCGGTTAAATTGACTGAGAGCATTTATATTAAATAAACAGACACCCCTGTGATTCGCGTAGAAATTCGTCATTTATGATGCGTTAAAATAACGCGAAATTTGTGTATACCTTATTAACGCGAGATAAACAACTTATATTTTTGCGCGAAATAATTCTGCTCCTTGATTGAATCGCATTATATATATATATTTAACATAACTCGCTCGAGCAAATAATTTCGTTCGTTCAAAATACATATGTGCATGCACATCAAATTTTCGGCTGTACGATGTTTATTAAGAGAAAATTGCCGTTTAAATCGTACTAATTTTCTCTACAATAATTATGCACATACATCACGAGCCGACGAAATATTCATAACCGTAGGTTGAAAGTCCAAAATCGCCGCCGCAGGTTCATCCCTACATGCGGCGTGATAGATAATTATCGGTCAATTATATACCACTATATAGAATATAAAAAAAATCAACCTGTATCGTAATTTTCCTTCACCAAACTTCCACACAACCATCATCATCATCGCGAAGAATAAAAAAAGAAGCCTTTTTGACTCTCACGCGCGCGCACAAACTTATCTATCCGACCGCATGAAAGCTTCCAAAAATATCCATAGCACCTAATCCTTCGGCCATCACAAAGCCACGGGATTCTTCTCTCTTACAGTCGTCAGAGCAGCATAATAAAAGACCCCGTCTTCCTCTATTTACAATACGCCGAGATTACCCCCCTCGACAACTGCGCGTATAATCGTTAATTGCCCCCCCGTATAAAAAGGACGAGCCGCACGCGCGCGAGCTTCCGGTTTACGAGGGATGCGGGATTAGGGATTAACCCGAGAACGCCGCCGCGGGAAAAACGGAGAGAGTATGAGCGTATGGAGTGCGGATTGAATATGAATGCAGCAGTGGCAACGCCTCGTGTGTGCGGTGGCGTCTGTGTATATACATGGTAATATATACGGAGAAGAAGGTGAAAATTGTAAACGAGAGATTTTTGGTTGGTTGAGCGCGAGTTGAAACGATGATGGTTAATTGCTGTTTATCGTTTTGGTTTTTGCAAAAATGTAAGTGTAATGGATTGTAAGGAATGAGGATTTTATATATAAATATATAAAAAGTTTAATAATAATATAAAATGCTTTATTGTAAGGAACTTTGGTTACCGAAACGCGCGACCGTATATTTACTTATACTTTTGCCCCTAAAAATTACATATCTTATTGTTAGTTTTACAAAAGACTAACGAAACTTCGTCTTTTGCTCTATACCTACATGAAAAACTTAATAATTTCAGTTATTATACTATACTTTAACAACACTATTATAATATATACCAGCTCCTATTAGCATCTGAATAACAAACAAAAACGATGCATCAAAAGTCAAAACTCACCCGTGTCTGTATACATACATATTCTGTTTACCTTCCTCGTTTCTTTTGTACGCGCGTATACATAGAGTACAACGACCTCTCGAAAAAAGCACCTTGACAAAGCGCGCAGCCTTACACAAATCATCGCCAAATGAGTAGGTATAGGTACATCTCTCTATCTCCCCCCGTATGTAACACCCATAATTCTCCATCTACTCTACGACAAAAATGCGCGCGCAAACAATACGTCTAATGCATTGTTACACCGCGACGACATTGCATACACGCGCGCGTGTCTATAATAATAACTGTAAGAGCTCCGGTTTCCTACTGTATATACGCCTTTTTTTCGACCGCAGTAAGAGAGAGAGAGAGTATTGACTTACTTATATATATACATATACAGACTATACGTCTCTGTGTGCTCTTTTCGAGGCGACTTTATCAGGGATCGAGTGACGCGCGCTGATGGTCGTATGACACAGCGGAGCGAGCTGCGTGGATTAATCAGGACCTGTATATATGTACGCAGGTGCCGCCGTGATTGATATACAGATACACGCATAGTGGCTTCCATTGTGCGCGTCGGAGCGGCGGGGGAAAATTATATATATATATATATCAGACGCGATTTTATAAATGGTAAATTATATTTGCCGCCACCGGTCGTCCGCGATTTATTATAAATAAATAAATATTTGCGCGAGTTCGGTTAATTAACGAGCTTCTGAGTGCGACGAGCGTTCGGTTTTCGGTCGTTGAATATTTATATGTGCAATTGGTGCTATTACACACACAGACAGACACCGTCGATATTAAATTTACGCTTTTTAAATGATGGCAAAGGGGCGAGGATACGTGCGAAGAAAAATTTTACGGTAATTAATAATAATGTCAGCCTGTCGACGTATATTATGCTTGTATTATAAATATAACGACGGTACTCTATACCCCAGTTGTTCTTTGAATTTTAGTTTATATATAATTGTCGTTCATTACCGTGTTTAACCGTCGTCATGCTTGATTAAAATTGCTTGGAGTTCTTCTCGTAACGCAATTAAAATCGTTGGTAAAAATAAAATATTATTAAATGAAAATTTATCGGCAATTAATTAATTATCGTTCCTTACAAACAACAAATTCCAAAGTTCAATCCCACCATACTTCGGGTACGACAAACTGCCCAACGTATGTATAACCTGCCAGCCACACACCTACACGCGCTCCAAAAAAGCTGTCTATATACATATATATATATACGTGTGTGTAGCTCGGCGGGTCATCGTTTTAATTGCTTTTCCGGGGGCCGACGTACGGCGCGGATGAGATCGTCCCCGATCGAGGCGCAGCTCGTAAAATCGGCTGCGGGTCCGGCAATAAATGTCCGGAATGCTGAGTGGCGCACGTGTTTTGTCCCTTTTTCCGGGCAGGGATTATTTGCCGTTCGAGTGGTTGTAGGTGACAAAAACAGGAGGTTTCAGAGGGTTCGGAGTCGTCATGTGTTTTGTCTTTGCTGTACCTATATGGTAAGATTTTGGGATCCTTTATGAGGATTTTTTTTTTCAACAAGACCGAAGCGCTGTACTGAGTGTATGTGCGTGTTTTGTTCTTTCTGGTACTTTTTTCATTTGGGGGTTGGGAAAAATATATGACTTGAGGCTGCGGCGATATAAATGTTGAAAATCCCGGTGCTGCTGCCTATGGGAGTGTAGTATATAGGGTGCTTTTCTTGTAAAACTGAAAAGAGGAGTTTTTGGAAATATGTATGATTTTTGATAGGGTCTGCCGCTGCAGCGAAATCTTTTTTGTAACTATATAGAGCGCGGCGCTATACTATGCGCCATGTGGTTTGTCTTGTCTTACAGGCCTTTGAAATTTTAGGAAGTATTTATATGAGAACATGAAAGAGTTTGCTTCTGTAGGGAGATATACCGAGACGATGATTTTTCCATTTTTTTTAATTAGGTGTTTGAAATATAAAAAAAAATAATTATATGCAAACAGCAAATGAAACTGCAAAGGGGGACACAAAGGGCAACTCATGGCGCGGCACGTAAACCAAAGTGCCGACACCGGAGCCGCAATTTAAAATAAAAAATACTGCATACATATGATATCAATACGTAAATATAAATAAAGCCAACGTATTTCTCTATTATTTACATTTCCGATTAACAGTATGTTGTACATTCGATATTATATCGCCATATTAGCTTTATTAATTATTATCGTTTAATTCAAGATCGTAAAAAATAGATAAATAAAAAAACAAATAAGAATGCCTCGGCCAAAGAACAAATACTACAGCTAGTGTCTCAAGTCGTAAAAGTATAAAAAAATCAACATTGAAATTTGGAGTGGCAATAGAAAATAAGAATATTGAAAGGCCATGCTCAGCAAAGTAAGAAATTGTTCAATTCAAGTTTTTTTAATCAACATGGGCGGTATTTTTATGTTTTAGTTTGTAAAATCGGAATCTGGAGATCTTTTCTCATAAATGTCAACAATGATGGGTAAAAAAAATCGGCTTAATAAATAACTGACGAATGAAGAGACAAAGTCACGCGTTATTAAACGTCAGGATAGTTTTTCTATAAATTAACAAATTTAAAGTAAATCTCATTATATCTTTCAGTAAAATATATAAAGATTTCTGGTATTTCTTCTACGCTTGCAACTGCCGATATCCTGCATGCAGAAGCTTATAAAATAAAAAAAAAAACATAAATAATTTGAAAGCCACAAAATAATGGTGAATACATGTGTACGAAACGTATTATTTAAATTTCGAGTGTAAAGAAACTACATTTCCATGCGAAAAATAAATAAAGATTTAATAATAATAAATAAACCTAAATAATTGAATGATACGAAATTTGTATTACTTTCCCTTCATATTATCTATTTTTTATTTATTTACTATTATATGGACAATAAGCTCTTAAAAGAATGATGCATGATTGTTAAATTTATTAGCAAATTCAATTCACATTCGTGGAATAGAACTGCACTATAAATAATACCTGTTAAAAAACGACGGAAACATTATTATATTCATAGTATTCTAAAAAACCATGAATAGGTATAGGTATATAGAAGTATCATTGTATACGCGCATGCAGCTCTATACCCGAGTGTAAGCAAAATCAAATCGAAGTTCGGAGAAACCGCCATAAATCTGAAACGCATAACGTAACCCAAGTCTACGAGAAAAGAAAAAGCGAGTGGGAGGTGCCCATATATGCACGAGCCCCGAAATCACTGTACGCAGCTCTTATTTAATCTCCATTAGTCTTTCTCCTCCGGCAGCGTGCGACAGGTCATTCCTCCTCCTCGCTAGATACAAAGTTCACTCAAGTTCATCCGACAGAGCAATAATATTGTTACCATACTTGCGTCTTAATCATATAATAGGTAAGTACAGTGCTATACTAAACTTTTACACTTATTTACAAAACCGTTTGCTTGCGTACTAAAATATACCTACCGTGCACTCTCGGTTCCTCTGATAAATTTAAATTTAGTCCCTCGGGAACAACTGTGCACCAGATGATGGCTCACGCGCCACCGTGGCTGCAACAGCAGCCGAAGGGTAAATTATGTTTACGTTCTCTTCACTCCATCCTTCATTTATTGCCATTCCCCAAAATCCCGCACGTGCGCGCGCCGAAACAAAGGCGTGTGGCGCTCGCGGCCAATGCGAGTGCGCTTTGCTCCAGTCTTATCCCCACTTTATAACGTAGGTACGAGAGAGAGAGAGAGTGCGATAAGTATTATATGCTTTTTTACGCGCGCGCTTTCACTCAGCTCTCGGCACTCGCGCTTTTTCTTTAAAAGGACATTGTAGCCGCCGGCCGATTGAGCCAAGTGTGAAAATCGCCGTGGAAGTGGGAAAAAGAGTGACAGAATTCAGAATTTAGAGAGCTGAAAAGTGGTTGGAGATTTGAAGAACAGAAAAGTTAAAGAGAGAGAAAGGAAACATGGTTGTCGAGCGTTGGTCGCGGTGAGTGTTTGTATTTTGTTTTGCCTTTCGTGCTATAGTTATATATATTTGTGCGTTGATTTTTCGAGAGGTTTTTTAGAAATCGTTTTCAATTTGATAGAGATATCGCGGTTTAGTTGGTCGGTGAAAGTGAAAGGATCGTTGTTGTATTTCGCCAGTAAGCTGGTTTGTTGAAAATTGATTTTTAGGTAGGTAGACGTAAAATGATGTGTTTATAATGTCTTTTTAATCTTTTGGATCATATTTTCATAACTGTTACTAAAAAAAATTCATGTCATAGTGAGTCATACTTATTAATTTTGAACCTATATTATAGTGTATTTTTCCACGTTTCCGGGGATTTCAAAAATTCAAATCGTTCTAAAACAACTGTTTTTTACTATATTTATGTCCTCGCGCTATGGTTAATCTTCATAGCTGCTTGAATAGACTGAAAAGTCACATTGTTACGAGTGGTAACATCATCCCTAACAACTAACGTTTACGTGTACTTAGGCATGAAATTAGGTATACGCGAAATTGCGCCAAAACGACAAGTTTGCTCGTTACATGAGCAGTGCGCATTAAACTTCTTTACAAAAGTTTCTCCCCCACTGTGATGTGTTTTTAGCTTTATTCGCCGTTGATTTCGAAAGATCGCTGGTCGATTGTTGATTGTTTATAGCTGACGCAATTTTCAAAGATCCAACGATCAAACGCACAAGTACTTACGTTCCAAAAGTACTTATAAGTACCCACTTGTTTCTAAACATTTCTTCTTGTAACGATACGTACATGTATGTATGTATAGATATACACCCCATGTTCTATTGTCGAAAAAGTTTCGCGGCCGGCACTTCAGGTAGCGCGCCCGATAACTTCCGCCTCTTTGCGAAAATAAAACATCTTTCGCTTATACGTATATGTACATACATACATTCAGACACATACGCGTGCACCTTTCCCCTTCTACTCGCGAGTTCCGATAAGCGCTCTACATATAGGTGGGCAGAGAGAGAGAGGGAGAGAAAGAGAGGCTAGATCGCCATTGTATTCGACGCGGAGAAGAGCGACGACAGAGCTGCTGCTGCAGCGAGTATATAATCCTTTATCGTCGCACTTTTTGCAGGACGGCCTCACCGGTAAGTACACGACACATTGCACCTGTAACGGACGTTTCTCCGATAACACGTACACGCAGTGTTCTCTTCGGAGAACGTCGCGGGAGGTTTAACCTTACCCCGACCTGTGTGTGTATGTGTGTTTTGGTTTTCTAGATCAGTGGGTTATTAATCCCTCTCTCTCACTCACTCACCTCTCTTCCCATCCTGTTCTAGGAACGAAATCCGACTACGAGAGGAGAGCGTTATATACAGGCGATACGATAGCGCGCCCGCGGAATGTGCGATGTAGCCTGCAAGCAGTAACCCGCGCGTCCGCCACTAATGTGCCATATACATAGAGCGAGAAACACCTACGTAGAGAGAGCGTGGAAGAGTGCAACGAAAAGTAGAAGTGAAGAGATAGAAAAAAAATAGAAAAATGCTGCCGGAGAACGAGCAGTTCTGCTTCGTGGTGACACACGTGGAAGCGGACGGCCAGTTCCTGAAGATCTGGGCGCAGACAAACGAGCGTCTTGTCCAGTCGGTCAATACCGTGCTCCTGTCGCTCCAGGAGAAGCTTGAGTATGACGGTCCCCCGGATCTCCGCTCATCAGGAGGCCTGACTCCGCACACTAGCTGCTTGGCTCGAGGCCTGCCTAAGACAGGCTTCGCCAGAGCCAAAATACTTAATCTCAGATCAGATGGCATGGTCATGGTACAGTTTGTTGATCATGGCAATGTCACCTATGTACCCTTGCATAACATTAGATTATCAGATAACTCCCAGGAGATCAATTTTCTTTTCTCCCTTCCTAAGACGGCAACTGCTTTCGTTGTGGCGGATGTGCTACCCATCGGGGGCTCCTGGATGGATGATGTGATCAAGATGATTAGGTCTATCTTGATTAACAGCAAGTATGATGGAATCTATAGAACAGTTAACAATGTGAAGGTGCTTAGGTTTAACATGATGAATGATGACTTTAGCGAAACACTGATTAAGAGGAATATGGCACTGTTTAGGTACAAAAGTTTTATTGACTGAAGCTCTGCTATTTCTGTAGTAGTATTTGTCCATTATACCTAAGAAATTATGTTCATATGTTTATTTGAATGTCAATCGTGTTAATATTCATATTTTGTTAACTTTTTAAATTTTTTTGCAGCCCATTTGGCCCAAACAACATGCAGCAGTTGATGTCATCTGCCATTTCAGTTCAGCCTCTGCGCACACCACATCAAAGTAGTAGTATAAATCAGGAAAATTGGAGAGCACCAATATCTCAGAATCTTGCCCCTCTTCAAAAAGCAGCTAAATCAAATGCAAATGCTTTCAAAGCAATCCAGTTGGAGATTAACTCTTTCCATGATGTTAGAATATCATATGTCGAGGAAGGTCCATGGAAATTTTGTGTACAGTTATTAGAATCATTGCCATTTTTGGATGATATGATGAATAAAATCAATGCTCTAAAACACATCCCCTTGCAAGAACCACCTATTGCTGGTCAAGTGTGCTTGGGTAGGCAATCGCATACTGGGAAGGTTGCCCGAGTTGTACTCAATTCTCCTGGAGATACTACCTGCAAGGTAATTTTCGTTATAATTATTTCAGATAAAAAAAAAATATAAATATGATTCATGTGTTGGGAAAAAAATTTGATTACAGGTCTATTATGTTGATTATGGCTATCATGAAGTTTTACCTTTTAGTAGTATTTATCAAATACCAGATGAATTTGTTATACCTAATATATTTTCTATAAGATTCACATTATTTGGAATCACGAATTGGACTGTATCACCAGAACTGAAAGATTATTTTAGTGGCATAGTTCTTAATGAAAATATGAAACTTAGAGTTTGTAAAGGCCCAATGTCACCATTGACTCAATATTGTGATTTGTTTGGGCAAAATGGACAAAATGTCAAAGAAATACTGATAGAGAATTTTCCAGATTTATGTGTAATCACATATCCTGAACCAAAGCGACTTCAAAATGGAGCAAGAGAAAATGTTTATGTATCTTTTGTTGAGTGTATTACTAAGTTTTATATTCAATTAGAAAGTGATGCACGATTATTGGAAGAAGTTATGATGAAAATTGAACTAATGTCTTCGTCTGCTCCAAAATTAGTTTCTGCTAAAGTTCGTCCTGAAATGCCTTGCATTGCTCTTTATGATGCTGATCAGAAATGGTAAGAAAAAGAATTCAAAAATATATTTTAATAACCAATAAACAATCATTAAAACTTGTTTTATGGAATTATTTTAATGAATTTCCAGGTACAGAGCATTTATCACTCAAGTGATGGATCAAAATAGAGTTAAAGTTTTTTATGTTGATTATGGAAATGAGGAACTCGTGTCAACGAGTAATATTAGAGTGATAATACCAGAATTAGTTCAAATTCTTCCAAAACAAGCTATCAAATGCAGCTTAAACGGTTTTCAATCTGGATCAATAGACAAAGAACTAACTAAGAGTTTTGAGAGCTTGGTGCTTGATGAGCAATTGACTTTAACTGTTTTGAATACTCACTCCAATACAGTAATTGTAGATTTGTGTGATGGAGAACACATACCTGCTCCAGCTAGGAAAGACATTGCAGGAAAATTAAAAGCTCTTGAAAATTCTAAAAAGCAAGAGGTCATGGGAGTTCCACGTGAATCACCCCCTAAACCACTACAAACAAGGCCTCAAAAGTAAGAACATATTTAAATTACTTTTAATACTTGAGTTTTTTAAATCTTTAAATATAAATTGTTATATTTATTCAATGATAATAGCATTATTATAAATTTTAAAATTATATAATGTTAGTGATAGAAATATCTACTTACAAAATTTTTTATGTAAATTAATATATTATGCATACGCAAGTATAATACATTAATTTAAATATTTTAATTATATTATGGAAGGTCTGGTAAACTCTATCTGTAATTAATCTTCAGTACACCAGAAGCTTTGAATTTTATGCAAGTTATTCTATTTTTTAATTTATTACTCTCACAATATTAAATTCATAATTTAAAAAAAAAAAAATTAAATATGTAATGAAAAATAAGTAACTGAAGGTTAAAAATTTGAATTGAGAGTACATAATAATTTAGGATATAGAAATATAACAATTAAATGCAAAGTCTTACTGAGAAAATCGTATACATTCAACAATTTTAATTTTAAGTAATGTACATTGTAAAATTAAAAGACTGCTGCATCATAGGTCCGATGTGAAACCACAAACACCCTTGGTTCAGAAGCAGAGAACCAAAAATAAGAACGTAAAAACACGGTAAAAGAACATTGAAAATAGGAAAAGGGGTTACTGCTTGTGGCTGTGCTTTTGTTAAATTGACAAACAACAGCATCTATATCTACCTAACTACATCCTTTCTTGCTCATAACGTAAACTTACAAAATCTCAATAACATAATTGACTGACCTGACCACATAAAAAAAATATCATAAAGTATAGTCATTTATCAATTTGATTTTCTGTTATTACACTATAACACATCTGGAAATTGAATATGGGAAAGTTAAAATAGCATATATTATACTTTATTTAATATTGCATAAACGTATACTTCTATGTTTTACACATACTCTGTTCTGAATTGACATTAGAGCTGATTTAATTTGCTTACCATATAATCATTTAACCACCATTAACAGCTTTTTCTCAATTATAAGTTACAATAACGCACAAAAAGGTTTTTGGTTACATTTCCGTCATGCACAGACTGGTTGTGTTTGCATTCAGCTTTCTGAAGCGTCTAGAGGACCACAGTTTACTAATCATCTGTCTCTCTTTTCCTCTAATCATTAGCGACAACAACTGGAACGAAGGCACCTGGGAGAAAGACCAGCGCCAGACACAGTCTTACAATGCTAAGCCTAACAACTACGAATCCTACGAGGGTAAACCCAAGTATCGCAAGGACAACGAGAACGAGCAGCAACAGCAGCGACACGACAACCACTTCCGTAAGAACAGCGGGTCAGACTTCGCGAGCAACGGTCCGTCGCAGAACAACCGTTTCCAGCAGAAGGCGAACAACGATTTCCAACCGAACGACAGGTTCAATCGCAACGGCGCTAAGGAGAATCTCGGCGGCGGGGGTAGGTCGAGCGTGAGCGCGAGGTTGGAACGAAGCTACGGCTCGGACAGGGCGTCTAGCGACAAGGACTCGGACACATCTTCCAGAAGCGGAGGCAGGAGAAGTAACAGAGGAGGCAGGAGAGGCGGGGACGACCAGCGCAGGCGCGACGGTCCGCCCAACAATCGCAACCGTATTGGCAGATGGGAGGACGAGCAGGCTAGCAATGGTTCCAGGGAGAACGATAATCAGCGCAAGAGCTTTAATGGCGACACGAATGCTCCTAGATCGAAACCGTATCGAGACAATAACAATGTTAGTTATGATAAGGTAAATAAATAACCCTATATACTGTTAGAAATATGTTAAACTGTGATAAATGATTGACTGTATTTTCTAGCAAAACAAAAATTCCAATTGGGAATCGTCACCAAAGACACCGGCGAAAACGCCGCAGACACCGTCAACACCAGCGGCGAAAATCCCGCCGCCGAACATAACCGTCGGTGCGGTGAAGAATTGCACTATAGTTTACTACATCAGTCCAGCAAGCTTTTTCGTACAGTTATGCCCTGATAACGAGGGATTAAATGCTATTATGGACAGGATATATGCTATTTATGATAAAGGGGGAAAGGTATTAATAATAATGATCTGAAAATCGTTTATTGCTTTTCTGGGTATATGTCTTTAATAATATTTTTTTAGGTTTTGCAAGCATTCGATATCAAGCCGGGTATGCAGTGCATCGCCCAGTACTCGGGCGACGAGCAATGGTACCGTGCGGTCGTGCAAACCGCACACGCTTCCACGGCTACGGTGCATTTTGTTGATTACGGAAATGTCGAGACCGTTAGCTACGGCAAGATCAAAGAGATCCAGTCTGAGTTCGTGAAACTCCCTGCTCAGGGCGTACACTGCAAGCTCTTCTGCCCGCACAAGTCAGACTATACCAAAGAAGAATCCGATAGATTTTCCGATGCATTGGCCGACAAATTGCTGGAGACTGAGTTCGTTACCGAGGAGAACGGAATTTACCATGTCCTCATGAAGGAGGAGAGCTGCGCCAAATACATCAATGACATGTTCGCCAATGGCGTGGATTTGATGAAGCAGAAAGATACTCTACGCAATAAGTCGAGGACGACAGTTAGAGGGGAAATAACGGCGGCACCTCCGGATTACGTGGCGCTGGATGATAAGTGGTTGGATAATAAATTGGAGCCGGGCAACAAACAAGAGGTGCACATCACGTGGTTCATGAACCCCGAAAACTTCTATTGTCAGATTTTGCGACAGACGAAGGAATTTCGCGATATGATGAATGAGATCCAGACTGCCTATGCGAAACGATCACCCGTATCTGAGAAATTAAAGGTAATAATGCTTTCTTCTAGAGTTTGTAGATTTTTGGAGCAAAAGATTTTTTTTTTTTTTTTTTTTTCATGTTTTTTGAATGTTTGATTTCGTAGGTTGGCTCTTCGGTGATAGCTGTTCTTCCGGACGACGGAGTCTTATACCGAGCTGAAGTTGTGGAATTAGACAAACCTTTAGGTCATGTAGTGCAATACGTAGATTACGGAGATCGAGCGATGGTTGATCGACAGAAGATTTACCCAGTCGAAAGGAAGTTTACGAAATTACCAAAACAAGCTGTATTCTGCGGATTGAAGAACATCGCACCACCATCTGGTTCCAATTGGTCAAACTCTGCGGAAACGGAAAAATATTTCAACGTGGAAAAACTTGAGTGCACCTTTCTTGAATTCAAGAATAACAAGTATTTAACTTCACTGAAAAACAAGGGAAATGATTTAGCTAGTGCCTTAGTAGACAAAAACTTGGCTATATTGTCAACTGCTCCTATTGAAAAAATGACCAATGGTTAGTTTAAGTATAACAAAATAATACTAAATTTAGATATTTTGTTCTAATATTTTATTGTTTAATTTTATATATTAGGTGTTCAAGCGGAACCTGAGGTTCCCCTTCTTGAAAAAGTAGAAGTTCCCAGGATCGATATTAATTTGTTGGAAGGACAAACTTTATATGTCAGAGTTTCAAGTGTTGAAGGTGTCTCCAAATTTTATGTTCAATTTTACACCGCAGATGGTTGTCAAATAACCGTTGACAATTACATGGCTAAAAAAGATCCGCAGGTTTGTACTTACCAATCTATTATTTAAAAAATCAGCTTATATTTATTTTATTTTGAAAGCAGGTAATTTTATGTTTTTGTGAGACAGAAAAAAATTAGTATTTATATGTTCTTCATTAGTTTATTTAGTTGAATTGATTTCCGTGTTATCATTTCATAAAAATTTAATGCAAGTGGACCAAATTTCTTTTTGTGTATCATTTTTCACTATTACATTTTTTGAAAATTCGCATAACTATAGTTTGATTGTATTAAATCTGTATTTAGAAGAAACTTCAAATTAATAGTTTTATAAAGGTAAGCCAATTAATTTCTAAGGTTAATAAACCTTCGTCCCATTAAAAGGTACATAAAATGCAGTTCAGGTAAAAATTTATATTGAAAAAACCATTAAATAAAAATGTGTCAATGTCAGATGATGCCACGACTATCGTGTCACGAAGTGTGCATTGGCGCGGGATGTCTAGTTAAGTGTAGAGGCAAATGGAAGCGAGGTGTAGTCATTAATTTTACGAAAACGAACTATGAAGTAAGACTCATTGATACTGGAGAGCACGAGACAATTTCTTTGAACAGCGTGAGTTTAATTTCTACAAAAAACATGCCGATCAGAGTGCATGTCAACTTGGTTATCCGCTGCCTGTTATTTTCTATCAACAATCATTACAAGCATCGACCGTTGGAATATTAATTAAAGCAGCGTTACTTCTGTTAATAATCCAAATTGTTACATGCAATAAAAGCTCGACTAATCTGGATTAATCATTATTTCCGTGAAATAACATTGTGATGCAGCATGCTATTATTCGTGATACTTATAAAAAAAATTATGACTATTGGCAAAAGCCTTTGAATGTCTCATAACAACTTTAACCACCGACCACTAATTGTCATAATGCGTTTTTCATGAAAATTTGCCACTCTTAACAATTATTCAATAATTTTAAAGCCGAAAACTATAGGAATAACTTATACTAAGTTCCCTTAATATATTTATGTACCTGAAATTTTTTTAATATTATTAAACAAAATATATTATTTAAATACTGCAAAAAAAATCTCAAGGGATGAATGACTTATTTATCATTGTTATTGATTACAAAATTCATTTATTTAGATGTTGGGACTGCCAGGGCAGCTGTCAGTAATGCAGAATCAGGCAATTGAGTGTGCTCTCTTTGACGTGCCGCTTTCATCAAAGGCTGACGAAACCCTCAAGAAGACCGTTACAGGAAAAGATGTCAAGATATTCGTTGAAAAAGTCGAGTGCAATAGGTACTTTAAAAATTGAATTCTTACTCGTGAACACAATTTAAGATAATTGCTTAACCTTAATTTTCCATTCAACAGGCTTGTAGTACGACTGTTTGACGCGAATGGTAACAAAATCAAGGTCGTTGATACTCAGAACACCGAGAAAATCAGCCCAATTTGCAGCATGCAGATCCTCAGCTCCACGCACGACGTCAGCGTCACCTGGATCAACGACTCCAACAGCGTCTGGCTACAGAGAACAGCTGATGTCACGCTAGAGCAGAATCTTTTACAGGCTCTATACGATTATTACTCTGTGAAGAAAGAACAGATTGTACCCGAAGAGAACGGGGTGTACGCCGCGCTGAGTGTCGATGGAAATTGGTACAGGGCGAAGGTGCTGAAGATTAACGACAACAAAGCGTCGATAAACCTGATCGATTATGGAAACGTCGAGGATATTTCCATAGATGATATTCGCACGCTGGAGCCACAGTTTTATCTGCCTCATCAGTTGGGTATCGAAGTGTCTTTGACAGTGTCACTGGCGGGCAGCGATGACGAGCAGAGGAAGATCCTGAATCCGCTTCTAGACGGCAAAGTGTTCTCCGCCACGTTCTACAACGTAAACCGAAAGTGGGTCGCCGAGCTATCCGAAAACGGCGAGAAGCTGAGCGACAAACTCGTCTCAACAGCAGTCGTCAACAAGACCACCAAACCCCAATTCGAAGGCGTCGAACTCACAGACATGGTCGTAGGTGAAAAGTACGACGTCATGGTCTCACACGTGGACACCCCGAACCAGCTCTGGCTTCAGCGCAGCGAAGAACTTAACGCCATCGCCGAACTGCAGAGCCAGCTTCAGGAATCTTCTTCCTTGTATCTCGATTGCAAAGGCGTGCCGGAGGAAAAATCCCTCTGTCTGGCCATGTACTCCTTCGACAACCTCTGGTACCGTGCTGAGGTACTCGACGCCGACGACGATATCACGACAGTGCGTTTCATCGACTACGGCAACACTGACATCATCTCCAACAGCAAGAGCAAGCTGAAGCAACTGCCGGAAAAGTGGAAGGCCGTAAAGAAGTACGCGATCCAGTGCAAACTCGACGTCGTGCCTGTTAACACAGATGACTGGACTGAAGATGCATGTACCCGCATCTCCGACCTCGTTATAGAGAAACGCGTGCAGGTGCTGATAATCGCGGATAAAGCGCCGATGCGAGTGGATTTGTTCGTTGAGGACCAGAGCGCTTGTAAGCTGCTGGTTGATGAAAAGCTTGCCGCGTATCTTCAGAGTCCCGAAGAATTCGAGGAAGAAATTATCGATGAGGTGCAGCTGGATCCAAGATCCGCATTCGTTAGCTGTGTGATCTCGGTGGATCAGTTTTGGATGCAGGAGGATAAGATGGTGAATGATCTGGAGATGCTTAGCGACAGGCTCGTCATGGCCTCCATGCTCCCCTCTGTGCAAAAGGTAGAGGATGGATTACTGTGCATCGCTCACTTCCCCGATGATGGCCTGTATTACAGAGCGACGATCTTGGGTCAGACTGAGGAAGGCACAAAGGTTCGGTACGTAGATTACGGCAACGTCGCTGTAACGAAGGATCTTAAAGCCATTCCGGACGATCTGGCTGCTATTAAGCCCCTGTCGAAGAAGTGCAAATTGGCAAAGCCGGATGGTGTCGAGCACTGGCCCCACGGTATCAACGAGGAGTTTAATAAGCTCGCAGCTGATGGTGCGACGGTTTTCCTCTTGGACGTTATTGAAGAAGGCGAAACGAATCTTGTTAAGCTGACGCACGAGGATAAGGACGTAGCGATGGAGCTTCTGGAGCAGTGCAACCAGCACCACTCCAAGCCGGAGGATGAAGGAATCGTCATGAGAGATGATGAAGAGGCTAAGACCATCATCACGGAGGAGCGACCGTCTCCCATCGGCGAGGAGAACTCCGTAGCCACAGACGTGTGCACGGTCAGCTATGTCACCTCGCCCTCTGAATTCTGGATCCAGAAGAAGAGCCATTACGGAGATCTCGACCAAATCTGTGAGAGCCTCGTCGACGCGGAGTTGTTCGATGCCGTGTCGGAGATCAAGGAGGGTAAAATCCTGGCAGCCAAGTTCCATGAGGATAACCTGTGGTACAGATCGAAGGTGCTATCCCACGGCGAGAAGGGGACCGAGGTGCTATATATAGATTACGGCAACACGGCAGTGACAGAGTCGGTCGCATCGCTCCGCGAGCTGCCCGAGGATCTCGCCAGAATCGCGCCGGTAGCTGTGTGCTGCGCTTTGAAGAGGCCAGACGGCGTGGAGTCCTGGTCGAGGATCGCCTGTGAAAAATTTATGAGTCTGACGGAAGGTGGAACTGTAGAGTTCGAGTATAAGGAACTTGATAACAAAAGTTCTTCGGATATGGAGCAGCCGATGCAGCTCGAGCTCCATCACGAGGGTCAGGATGTTACCGAGCTTCTGCTGAGTCACGAGAAAACGTTGCAGGGCACCGAGCCGACTGTACCTAAGGACGCGGAGAATTCATCTGGTGATAGCGCTGTGATAGTAGGGCAGCACAGGTCGGAGGTGAACGTTCAGAGCAGCATTTCGAGCTCGGCAGACGAGAGTGTCGTTGCTCAGGACCTGTCGGGCTCCGTAGAGATAAACCATGATGCGAGACTGTGCAGCACGGAGATTGAGATGCACGAGACTGTGACAAGTAGCAAGACTGCCGAGGATGAGAACAAGACCTCGTCGTCATCGATGTTGATGTCCATAAACGATCAGGGTCAGAAGATCGATGTCTCTGACGGGGAGATCGCGCGGTTCAGCCCCACCCACGGTGCTTCGTCCCCAGAACAGAAAATTGTACCCGAAAATTCTAGCATTAAAAAGGATGGCGCGAGTCCCAATGACGCAGAAGAGCTCGTTGTTAACGATGATGTTCATGAGGCAAATGAGTTCGATAAAGTTTACGATGCTGATGAGCGAGCTGACCCCAGCTGCATCTCGACAAGCGAGATACCCGTGGATCTCTCGGACCCGTCGACACCCAAGATCGCATACGCGGATAAATTGCTAGCCGGCGCTGTTAATGCTCAATTAGTGTATGAGGAGGAAGATGAGATCATCGCTGTCGTGGTCAACGATGACATTCCAAAATCGTCGGACAATTAAATACACATCGTATATTTCCATAGTTTTCTCTCTTTTTTTTTAAAGTAGAAACGAATCTGGTACCTTTTTTTTGTTTTACTTTGATTGGGAACATAAAAAAAAAGAAAGATGAGTTTTTTAGCGACAGCTGCCTTGCTGCATGAAAGCTTGTTTTTTATTTTTTTTTTGTTGTTTTTTTTTTTAAGGAAAAAATATATTAACTATATAGACTGTTTATTGTTTATCCGTTTAAGTTTTTCTAACTTTGAGATACTGAATTTTACGTTTGGGGTGTATTTACGTATTTTGTTGCGATATATTGTAAGAAATATGCGTAGTGCAGCTAATGTACGAAAGATTTTATGCACAAAATGGTATACAATGAAAAACAAAAAAAAAACACAAAACAAAAAAAAACAAGCAAAATAATAGTTAATAAAGAATATGCCCTGTCTAAAAACTGTAAAGAAAAATGAGTTAGAAAAAAGAATAATAGTATGCACCAAAGAATAGATTGAAAAACGAAAAACAAAAAAAAGACAGTCTGTGCTAAAACTTACAATGTAATAAATCTTTTTACTTCAGAAATCTTTCGATATATTGTATAGACATCGTAAGTTAGAGTGACATTGATTTCGAGATTTACTTATTTACTTTATAATTTTTTCTTATTGTATTTTTAAGTGTGCCATTAAGATTTATTTTTATTTTTGTCTAAATATTTGGCGCATTTTAATTTATTTCTACATGGATGACTGAAAACTCTGTGTTCCATATAAAATAACTTAGAAACTTTCAGAAATAGTTTAATATATTGACTACTTCAATATAATTATTAATTTTTTCATTATATTAATTAATATATAACAAAGAAAATTGTAAAAAAATATGGTTAATAATTACAGCTAACTTTTGTAAGTTATATAAACTTTGCATAAAATCTATATTTTGTTAACTTTTCAAATTTTGTAAAAAAAAAAAAGAATAAATAACATTGTTATTACTTGATAAGTAAAGCAATTAATGAATACAACGCATTGGCATTAAAAATTTGTATTCGTAAAAATCAAACTAAATGTAAAAATTTTTCGCTTTAAAGAAATGTAAATGAACATTTAGTCCTATAAGTAAATTTTAAATTGAAAAAAAAAATCCTCAGAGTATTAGGCTCCGATTTAAGCCTACATCCCGCGTGTTAACTTTGCGAATCTAGGATGTTACATTCGAGTTAAACGAACAATGTTATGTGATTACTACAATGATAAATAGTAAAAAAAATTAGGAGAATCTTTAATCTAGAAAGACTTTGTACATTGCGCAAAATTAATTTTTCTTAATAAACTTTGATACAAAAATTACAGATTTGTTATTTTATAAAATCATATGCTTGATCTTACTCATAATCGTGAAAGCAAACAAACTTTATCTCACCTATTTATTTTGAATTTCGTCACAGAGGCGATCTACTTACCTATGATCATATCCCTAAATTCTCAGCATTTTATTTTCTAACATTAAAAATGTACTATTAATTATTAAGTACTACAGCTTTTTTTCCTTTATTTTTCCAACAAATTTTCTTTGCGTACACACATTGTATAATGCATTACCCTTGGAATGAATTTTGCCACCACCCTACACGCTACTTCAAGCTGATCCTGGGCGACCTGCCGCGTGCCCCTACTTTCCTCGGCACGACTTGTACGGGCGCCCTGTCCACCTCATCCATCCTTACCCTAAGATTTGGTCCAGCGGCATTGATCGTGACGCGGCCGAGGCTCGGATCGTTCGCCGGTCGCTGACTCTTCAGCGGTGGCTCGTCGTCAGCCCGACGCGGGTCGCAGCAGAAGCCATACGGTTTTGGTGGTGGCGGTGTCGGCGCGTTACCGCGATATGACCTTGCTGCTAATTTCAACTTGCCTCCAGCTGGTGATTTCTTCATATTGATGTGTCGTGTGGAAAGAGAGAGGTTAGGTTGGAAACTAGGCGGGTTTGTATTATTTTTCTTGGAATATTTTGTTTGTTTATTGAGAGATGAGGTAGGTAGTGCTGGTTAGGTACTTGCAGGTTGGAGATGATATTTCGCGGATTGATAATTCGCGATTGTAGTGAGATAACAAGGTTTTCTTTTAATATTATA
Organism: Torymus auratus; assembly: GCA_900474315.1. Taxonomy (NCBI): domain Eukaryota; kingdom Metazoa; phylum Arthropoda; class Insecta; order Hymenoptera; family Torymidae; genus Torymus; species Torymus auratus. The sequence goes on from UXGD01001563.1 coordinate 28,027, forward strand.
GTTTATGATACGTTTGTAAACGTTGCAATATTTTTGGTTTTTAATTGTACTGAAATTTTGAGAATTTAATTCTTTAATTAATGGTTAACATACTGAATTGACAGATGCATGTTGTTTTCCTTTAAAAAAAAAAAAAAAAAAAAAAAACAATTGACAATGTAAATAAAAGCTACATACTTATTCAAGTGTTCCTTTTTTTCTGAATTTTCGTACTTTTGATGGAGTGATTGCAAAGTGTTTTATAATTGTAGGAAACCAAACAAAAGAATGAATACTTCCAATATATCGTCAGCCAATATTGGCTCAACGCCAAGTCAGAGGATACAAGAGACTGAGAATTCGGAGCCATCGAATATAAGTAAATTTATGAATAGTATTAAGTCTGAACTGCAAGTACAGAAGGACCAGAAAAGGAATAATCGGGAGCTTCATCAGAAACGAGTCCAAAATTTAAGAAAAGAGCTGGAGTATTTGAAGGCGACAGAATGGAAATACCAGCTTGTTGATAGGTAAATTCTAAATAATAGTAGTTATTAATTAAACAGTTTAAATTAAGCCAATATTAATATTTTGTTGCAGAAATTTGGATCAAACTCATCGAAATTAAAATGAAATAATTCTTTCTTTTTTTTTTTTTTCTTAATATTAGATGTCAGTCAAACTGAAAGGAAAAGCATAATTTGTTTGGTAATATGAAGAAACGAGGAAAGACTAGAGAAGTTCCAATACTATTTTATTTATAAAAACCCACATAATAGTAGATTGTGATTCAATATAAGTTTATGGCATAATTTAAAGTAGTCATTCTACAAGATAAGGGTATACAAATTATTCTATATATTTCAATCTACAAAGTATTCATGTTCTTGATGACCTCATAGAATTCATTGGAAGTATCTTACATTTCTAGTATCTAATATAACTCTTGTAAATTAAACACAAACTTTACGAATGGGTTTTGTAACATAGTAGTAAATAAGTCCAATATTAAATATTTACTTTTTATGTGAATGAAGCTTTCATGAGATTTATAATGTGAAATATGTATACGTGTTGTTAAAAAGTGTAAAAAAACTCAAATACTTTTTACATGTACATTTTTTTTATTTTTCAATTCGCACTGCAAAAGCCTGCTATGCGCATTCATCATTAAAGTCGTATTTGATAGTGATTTTTATTAAAAATCAGATGTGAAGAAACCAGCCCGATTGTTTTGTGCCTTGTATAAAAATTAATTTATTGTTCTAAAGCAATAGTTTCTATTGTTTTTCTTTTGTATAAAAATTCCAGGCTCCAGTGCGATGAAGTCTAAAATATATACACATTAAATATTAAAATTTGTACATTAAAAGTGATAAATAAATTATTTTTATAAAATAAAATTGACACCTTTATTAATTCCACACTATACTGATTGGATCTTGATTTTTAGCTTTGACTTTGCGTTCAATTAGGTTCTCCAAAGCTTCACTCCTTACACTCAATGTTTCAATTTTTTCAACAAGCTGTTGGTAAGGAGAAGCTGGTTGCCCACCCATGACAACATGTCCTAATTTACTGTCAATCTTAGCATCAAGTCTTGCATTTCTGATAAGATTAACAATCCAGCACTCAGCAACATCAACTTCCATGTTGAGTTTTTCAGCAAGCATTCTATTTTATAAACAAAATTATCATCAAAAATCTTTTTAATACTGATTTATAAGTAAAAATATTCAACTTACTGAATACTGATGCATTGATGAATTCTGCAGAAAGTTTCAAAGATCATCAATCTTGCATTTTCAACAAATTCATTAAGCAGAGCAATGAGGAAGAAGTCATTGCACAAGACAGTCTGACATTCCTGTAGCTTTTTCCTAGCTCCATCAAAATCGAAATTAACATAAAGATGTTCAAGGAATTCAGTGATCGGATCCCTGTAGGTGTATGACTCTTGTTGAATAACCTTCACAAGATCTTTCAAAGCAGTTCGTCTTGACCTGTTAACGATCACTGCAGCAGTCAAGTAACGAAGAATGTGTGGGCACATTGTCTGAATGGCATTCAAGTAGCTAAAAATTTGTTATAGATTATATTGTTATCAATTATTCATTATTCATTTATTTAGTACCAAATCTCAATAATTATATGATTAAGACATACTGTGGCCTGTAAAGAAACATATCAATGATCATGTCTCTGCCCTTAATGTGATTGAAGAATACAAAAAGACTCCAGTGGATCAACCATGTACGCTGCTGCAAAACCTGAAGTGGGCTTCCAATAGCATTGCTGTCAATGTATTCTCTTACTTTGTTAATGTCTTCAAGGGCAGTGTCCCATTCTTGTGTAAGGATTTCTGATGCCAGTTTACCCCAGGAAGCATTCAAGTAATTCTGAAGAACAAATTTTACGAATATGTAATTAAAAATGTTATTTTCATATTAAAATTATAAAATATTAATATTTTACCTTATCTGTAGGTGGCATAACCAACATATAGAAATACAAGTATGAACTTGACACTTGATAGTTACCACACTCATATCTGTACTTGGCAAGCTTTACTATATCATCCATCATTTCTATTTTGAACTAAAATTGAAATCAGTAATTGAAAAACTAAATAATTTCATAATAAATTTAAAAATTAGGAATATAATTGTCATACTAACATTAGCTTCTTCTGTAAGAAACTTAATCAAGCCTTTAGAGTCACGCATGCTCTCCATTTTTTTCATGATTTTCTCATCGCTGATCAGATTCAGGATAACCTTGGCATTTTCTTGCAATCGTACCAGCTCTTGCAAAATTTCTTGTCTTCTACCCTTCATCTCCTGCAAGATACAAATACAATATTTTGTTTATATCCTCAAGCTACACAAAACAAGTATTACTTTTGACAGTAGCTATTGTTACAAACCTCCGCTACGTTGATATCAGGGTTCAACTGTTGTTTCACATCAATCAAGTAATCGATCATGTGGGTTTTGCTGAGTGTCTCAAGCTTGGCTTGGAGCAGCTCATTCTCATCGAAAATCTGGAATATAAACATTTCATTTATAACTCATACAAAACTCATTCTTTCACGAACGAACCATCACAAAACAGAAAAAAAGCACAGAAAACACTGATACATAAAAAAAATCATTTATAAAAGCTGGAAGCGAGTCACATGGAATAGGCAAGCAGGTGTCGCGAAAACTCACAAGTTTGGCACTCAAGAACTCGAAATGGGGAAGCACCAAATGGCGATCGAGGTACTGGCCGATGCGGCACGTAAGGTCGAACTTGGCCATCTTCGTCGTCGCAGTCTATCTATCCGTTTTTCGACGAAAATAAAACACCCAAGCGAAGAGGGTTAGGCGAATGTGAGGTTAGGGGCCAATCTCATGATCGCGTCACAGCCGCGATTCGAAAGGCGGCGAGGCAGCGCTTAGTTCGCTTCTTTTCGTATAGTTTCGTATTTCGTATTATCGTATACCTATATATGACACGTGTATATAAGGGTCGGTGTATTAGTGACGTTTTTCTCCGCCAAATTGTCGTGTGTGTGTTCTGCTGATTGCTGGTTCTTATCGGTGCGAATTCTTCATAGAATTTTTTTTAGCTTTTTGGTTTTGTGTTTTTGTTGTTCAAGTTTAGAATTATGTTATAGAATAGAAAAGGTTATAGACTATGGTGTTGTAGATTGTTTGAACGAGACTTTAGGAAAGCTTTTCTGAAGCTATGTTTGGATGTCGAAAGCACGTGGATTCTATCAAAATATTGAATTGATTGATAATAACTCGAACTGTAAGAGTCACTATCATATGGTAATTATATTAACTTTGCAAAATATGATGGAATTTTAATTAACTAAGATGTATATAAAGAGCTCCATTTATTTGTGTTTATATTTATTTTTATAATTATCTATTTTAGAAAAACGTTTAAAAATGGAAGAAGTCAGAGAGGCTATTGGCATTGACAAAGTTGATATGAGTGGGAATCTCATACTCATCGAAGAAGAGCACAAGTCGGATGCAAATTTTGTTCTTCATGCCATCACATCACATTGTATAAACAAAAATCATGTTGCATGCTTTGTTTTGTTTCACAACACGTTTGGCCATTTTCATAACGTAGGAATGAAACTTGGATATAATCTCAAAAAGGCATGTGATTCACATGTGAAAGTTATTGAGCCTCTAAAAATTATATCTAAAAAATTACAAAAACAAAATAATGAACTTGATAACAAATCATTGGAATTTACCGTTAAAAGTGGAGGCAGCGATTTGGCTAAACAAATTGTTCAAGTTATTAGAGACGAATGTACAACAATTGAAAAATTAAATTCTCAAAAAGTATATATAATAATAGATGATCTGAGTCACTTGTTTGATTTAGGACTTAATATCCAAGACATTTGGCTTTTTATCAGACACCTAAGATCTATGGGAAATGACGAGCCCCATTTAACGCTTTGTATTGCTAGTCATGTATATAAAGCAGCACCAGATCTCTGTGAACCAAACATAATAGCTCTTGGTCTGAGGCACTTTGCTGAGCTTGTGATAAAGGTTCAACCATTAGAAACAGGATTTTCTAGAAATGTTTCTGGTAAAATAATTATTTGTTGGAAGGCACATCAAGAAAGACAAAAATTTAAGTGGCCAGAAGAAATGGTTTATTTATTTAAATTGTCTGACAGACACGTCAAGCTTTTTGCTCCTGGGAGCTCACATGTTATATCCTAAATATTTTTATACTGTTAAAAATAAGCTACAAAAAAAATATTTTCATACTTTTAATTAAAGCTGTGTTTTATTTCGAAATATGAATATCTGAGTCCCTTAAATTTGTATAAACTTTTCTTGAATTAAAAACTGTCACCATTTCAAATACATTGTAATCGATAAAATACGGCCCCGACTTCAAAAGTGGTTTGATCAATTATTCATACTTTTTATCGATTATAATGTACTATTAGTGTGTTTTTTATCGATTACCTATATTTCATACTTTTTATCGATTATAATGTACTATTAGTGTGTTTTTTATCGATTACCTATATTTCATACTTTTTAGTATAATCCGAAGTCGGTGATATTTTTTTTTTTCAAAAAAATTTTTTTATTTTAGACATGAATTTAAACCATCATTATCTCATGTGCAACAGACTCTAAATGATTAAATATTTTGTCACAGCAAATTATGAACTAATATAGTAGATTAAGTAAGTTGATCGTTCAAAATAATGTGTCTACACTTGCGAGAAGCGCTTTTGCGATCAGCCTGCGACTATATGCAGCTAATAACAACTTGACTCGAGCAGAAGGAAAGAGTCTACCTAAAAGAATTAACCAATCAGCGGAATGCTGCTGCCTCAGCGCAAACGGCACAGAGCACGGAGTATGGCACGGAACACTTATGTACTTTCACCGTAACGGAGATTCCACAATACTGCTCTGCTGTGCTCTGCTCTGCTCTTCTTTTAGCGCTAATTGGTCAATTCCATTCATGCTAATAACTTTTTAA
>UXGD01001564.1:0-33507 GCA_900474315.1 Torymus auratus
CAATGCCGTTGCCAACCTTTTAGATTGAAACCTCAGAATAAACATTTGGAGAACTCTCCACCTTTTGGCATCGCTGGGCGTCAGCCGATGGTGGGGGAAAACGACGCTACGCTCTTTGAATAGGACAATGTGAAATGGAAAAATATATGCGCAGCGTTACTCAACATTTTTATCTATTTCTTTAATGTTTAACTGTTTCGTGCAATATTAATTTTTATATTAATAATGTTACATGCATTTTTATAATATAGCAAAATTAATAATGAAAGAAAACAAATATATTTTGGCGAAAAATATGAATTTAAATTTTTAAATTTATTAATTAGCACATTTTACATTTTAAATGTTTGAATAGTCAAATGAAAAAAATCATTTATTTTTTCTATTGATAGAGGTTTTGATTAAATTAGTATTATTATTTATTTCGATCAGATAATTTTTTTATTTACATTTCAAAAGAAAAGATTTGTTAAGTCGACTAATATTTATCACTAAGCTAACAAAATTGAAAAAGATACTAAATAAATGATTCTAGACAAATAAATATAAATAAAAATGTTTTTAATATAGTTGATATATTCCAATAGGTGATGGAATATTCTAGAAAATTTTCAGAGAATTTCGGCTTGGACCGGAACGAGCATACTACTTATGCCCCACATTCCAATAATGAAGTGGTATTTACTGCCGTACATTGAGTATAGCTATATAATTCCAGAAAGTGCGGACATATAATCCTTTCGTATAATATTCTCAGAATTTCGTGTCAAGATAATCTTGGTTATCGTGTTATGAAAGGATCAGCAACTTTAAACATTCAGAAAATATAACATTCCAAAAGTGCTTTTTTTATATGACATTGTACTGTAACAGCTTTGTCTTACATTATTTAAATGATTTTAATAATTTTCTAGCACATAAAGAAACAACCATTTATTGAAATATTTGTTTGTTAATTCAATGCATAAGAAAATAATCAAGTTCTACAGAGTACATTCATACATTGATTACTATAAATAAAGTACTAACTTCATGTTTAAACAATGCATTGTAAAAGCATAATTATGAGAATGTAGTATCCACATTACGAAAAAAAAAAAAAAAATCAAAAATATAACAACTTCTATAAAAAGTTTTAGAAATGTGGAATTAATCCTTTTTTTACAAGTAACAATAACTATTTTTCCACATTAAATTTTGATGTTTCTGAATAATTAAAATCTAATAGGACTTTTAATGAAGATGACGATATCTTAATTTTTGCCATTCATCAAACAGGAAATTACGTACTTATGTAATGATAGAAAACTATGCATTCTTCATTCCGGGTATATATACTGTTTCTGAATTTGGTATACAATTTTTTTTCGTATACTTTTCTTTGATATTCCTTACAAAAAATTAAAACATAAATTATTTGAAAAAATCAACAAAAATTAAAATAAGTAATTATGAGCTGTGGAATTTTCTACATCATATTTGCAATGAATTTCTGTTCGTTTGAAATCTTGGAAAGTAATGTAAGTAAATATACATATACGTACATTGTTATTACCAGTAAATAATTTTTAGAATTATAGATACACAAAAACTGTTCTGTATTAGGCAAAGTTGACCATTCGATACGAGGATTTCATTGTCGATGATTTGAACGAAGAATTCTTCGATCCGGATTTCTTTGAAGCAGGGATAAACTACAAAGGAGACTCAAAGAATTCCTTGAAATTGAAAATTAAAATTATTAAGGATCTACCTACTGATTTGCGTGTTAGTATATATAGTATTAAAAAAAAATAAATAAATAATTTTCAGAAATTAAATTGATGCGGTTTAATACTGTTGGCTTTGAAATTTATAGTAAAACAATAAAATATTCTAAAAATTATGTCAGCAAATACACAAGGAATTTTTTTCAACAAAATAATTGTTAGCACTTGTTAAATAATAGTCGAATTTTCAACAATATTCTCAACAGCTAATGAAAAAATTAAATAAAAATTGTCATTTCAATAAAATAAAGTTTAACAAAAAATCCATCTCTTGATCCAATTCAATCGCTAATTATTTCCTTCCAGGTAAAGTTCAACATATGGACCGGAGCACTTGGCCAGTACAAGATGCCAATCTTCGCATCGGGCGCTCTGGACATCTGCGACCCCAAAACTTACAACCTCTACTTCGACGGCATATTCGCACCCGTGGGCATCAATCCCGAAAATTGCCCTGCGAAGAAGGTACGTATAGCTGGATAAAATAGTTCATGTTTTTACTAGCTAACAACGATTGAAACATTTCTTCGTCAGGGCGAGTACGTGAACGAGGACTACTACCCGGATATCCTCGGCATACCAGACGTGCCGCCGAACATCCTATTCAGTCAGATTCGCTTCGACCTCACTCTGTTCGCTGAAAGTGTCGGTGATGTTCTTAAGCTCAAGGTCTTCGTAAAGATTTAAGTGTATATGGCTTTTAAAAAGTCTATGTTGTACTTACCTGGAGGTAATGACATGTCGATGTCAATTAATGAGTAATAAAGTGTTATAGTAAAGATTTTTTAGATTAGCAAGTCAAACACGTAGAAACGATAACATTGAAAAATTGTTTATCTGGAGAAAACTTTGATAAATGTGGAATCTGGGAAAGAATTTAAATATTAGAGGAAATTAGTGGAATGAAAGGCAAAGTTTGTCAATGATATGAGTATTTCTAGAATATATCGCTATATACACACTTTAATAACCAAAAAACAAACATTACAATAATCATAATAATAATATTGTTATTAATGTTATAGTATGTAATAATAGAACTGTTTATCAATCGTAGTGTAAACACTAAAAATCTTCATTTTCTTCATTTTCCGCTCGCACGATCGGATTATAGAACAGTATGTTAAAGTATTGGCTTCGTTCTTCATTCTTTTTATCGCGTTCATCATCTTTTTTTGTCATTTTTGTTTATTCTTCTTGCGTTATTGATACGGTATTTATTTGATAATTAAACATTATCTATCAATCGATTACATTCTCGTGGCTCTCAAATTGAAAATTTTCCGTCACTCGCACTACTTGTGTATCATTGCTTATACGCGGAATTTGAAATTTTCGCGGTTACGTTCGTTCGATCACAAATACGTTCAAGCGATTAAGTGTGCTTTTTCGCCATAAATTTTGCAATTCAACGACTGGTACATTATTTATAGATTTACGGGAGATTATTGTTATTACTAAGTGTCGTCGAAAGCCACGAGGTTGCAATCGTGCGCGTGCGTGTCCGTTATCCTTACAATATAATGAATAAACGTTACAAGTGCATTATCTAAAAAATCACTGTTCTCTCTTTCTCTCTTTCTCATCGACGTAATCTTTAATTATTTATTTACTTGTTCTCGGTCATTTGTTCTCTGCTGCTTTTCTCGGTTGTCTCATAATGCCTCCTGTCTCGCGTCTTTTTTTTTTTTAAATGATATATACCTCGAAATGTATAGTACAATTGATTCTCTCACAAGCATCGAATGATGGTCGAGTAAACATATTGTTGTCAAACGATATTCTTTTAATTATTATAATCATTATTATTGACCATTCTTAACAAATGACAGGTAATATTGATTTTGGCGACTGAACTCGATTCATTACATCTCACTTTTGTCGTTTATCAAACGCAATTAATGATACCTCTCGTATTTTCGATTTGATGATTCACTTTAATCGAAATATATTACGTCAATGCAAAGTACTATAATTTTCAATTTACCAAATGTATTGTACGTACGTGTACGACGCGAGCGAGAAAAAAATTCGCTCGACACATATTTTTTGTGTTCGTTTCAATAAAAATCGATATGTAAAAATAGTCGAGTCCACGTGTAATATGTGTGAGTTTTATATATTATACTTTTTTTTTATTGTTTCAATGTTCTCTTGTCGATCGTGACTGATCCCGTCGTTTGCTTGTTTTGTTTCCCTCGTGTAGATATCTTTTGTTGTTACTTGTTTGTTTGTTTGTTCGTTCGTTTGTTTGTAGTCGGCAATTTTTCCGTGATCATGCGTGAGGAAAAGTAAACGATCGCTCAGCGAAAAGTGTGTCTCCCCGCAAAGACTCTCCGGCTCATTATTACTCCGCGCATGACTAATTTTTCGCGAAAGTGTATTTTCCTCCTTCTTAATATATTATATACAATCAGCGTCAACTATATAAACGCGGCGACGAGTCACAGACCGACGACGAAGCGAGACGTCGGGTAGGTATATTTACTTTTTTTCGGTTGGACCTTTTTTTTAATGCGCAAGTGAATAACGATTGTCACGGTGTAGACGTCGATCGGTGCGCATCGACGGCGATCTGTGACACCTCGGCGCTGTACACGAGAAACGAACGGAAAAATAATAATAATATATACGAAACGCAGCGTCACTATACTGCAGTCGGTGAGAAACGAAAAAACAGCGAAAAGGGCAGAATGCAAATACGTCTTGGACGTTTATAAAAATGAAAAGCGACGGTCGTCGCTCTCTGTCTTTCACGTTTTAAATAAGCTCATCTACTTCTCTATACGCGTACACGAGTATAGCAACTAATCAACAACGTATCCTCATGCCTTCGTTATACAATAAAAAGTATACAATCGAATATAAATGTACGTAACAATTATGCATTATCCGAGTCACGCATATATCAGCACTCGCCTCCCGCACACTCAAGGAATTTAATTATAAAGAATAAAATTCTTCAGCCTTTAGCGTCATATCCTCGCTCCTCGATACGTTTGCTCACAACGCTTTTTTTCATTCCATTTCTTTCGCTCTCTCTCTCTCTCTCTCTCTCTCACATTCGATATCACGCACTCACGTCTAATTGCAGGTATCGCAACACGCAGTAATTTATAATTTTTCTCTCTCGCTTCGCTCGCTCTCTTACCTTCTCTCTTTTCCTCGCATATATCACAATCGTCCGCGCGACGCGGGAGAAGCTCGAAAGAAGACTTTGTTTTTTTTTAATCTCGTCTTTTAAGTTCCTTTCTGGTTATTATAATCACACGATAGTAAACGGGATACGAGAACGACTGTAAACTGGGATTTTTTTAGATTCTTCGATTACGTTTTTTTTCTCTCTCGTGGTATAGTGGAAGAGAAACTAGAAGACAATAGAAGTCAATATAGTTCCGTTAAGTCTGTTTTGACAAAGAGGTAAATCAGTGATTCAATGAAAAAAAATATCAGGATGATTCGAATTTTAAAAATTTTCTTATTCCAATGCTCTGATGACTTTTCATTCTGATATTTTTATTAAATCACTTTACATCTACGTCAGGTACGTACTTGTATTTCACATAGCGCATACAAGTTAGATATGAAGGGTATCATGGAATTATTTGGTTTTGCGGTATCTCTATATTTTCACGGCAGATATAAGATTTTCGTGAACTTTACAATACAAGAAGTACAGAATTGCGTGTATACGTTGTACTCTCAATAATATGTTCTCTCGACTTTGCCAATAAACATGATATGCGGAGTATAATTGTAGGGATCGATATTATTATTCGCCCGAATCGCGCATGCAGCGAGAAAGTCCCGATAGAAACTTGTTTGTGTGTGCAATAGGTGTCTGTCGTTAAAAATCGTTATAAATCATTAACGAATCGTCGACGGAATCGATCGTACTCTCTCACTCTCGCTCGCCTCATCTTCTTTATTTTATTTTGAGATCATATTACAGATAGTTGATAATCGACAAAATTTGTTTTGCTTTCCTCCGGACAAAAGGATTGCGGGCTTTTTTTCTACCACAGATTGTACATTAGAAATGGATATTACTCTTCGCTAGCTATATAACATCTGATATGTCGAGACCGATTTTTCGGAGCGTGGTCACAAAAAAAACCCTAATCCGTAACTATGATTCGCGCGTATCGAATGAAAAAAAGGAATAACCATCGGATTCAATTTCCTTCCTTCTATATAATCGCGTGTCTGCTCCCCTTCGTCTCTGCACAAAGTCACGAAAGGGACCAAACGAATATCTGCATTATTTATTTTTCTTTCTATACATCGGATATCGCAACGGCCAGTGATCACGTTCAACGAAGATATGTGTGAGACATACGGTAATATATAGGCTACGAGATTTTACCAATTAGGTATTATTTTTTTTTCCTACAGCTTTAAAGCACTTTCCCACCAGCGAACAATCTCTATCTTTCTCCGTAAGTTATGGGAGCGTAATCGGTTCTGTGTGTATGTGTGTATAGAATAGTAGTCGATCGATCGAGCGACCGGCTTTATTATTCTCCCTTTCGACTCTCTAAATCTAAGATTCCGAGAACTTCTATAAACTAATATACACGACGATAGATCGGGTAGATGCGCTATTCCTTTACTTTTTTTTAAATCCCTTACTTGTATGTTTATAATCTTATTGTACGTGGATAATGTCTATGTTTTTTGTATTTGTTGTGTGTACATACCTTTCCATTACTTTACTCTCACATAATTTGCTTTTTGTTTATCTTTATACTGTGATATTACAATAATAATAGTTACATTTATAACCTATATTTATTTAATCTTAGTATTTTTTTGTTAATCCTTCCTTTTATACATAAATATTGCCAGTAGCAGACAATTTTACAAAATGTTATATACCCTGGAATAATGTGTCTTAGCTGCGTCTACACGAAGACTCCTTTAAAGCTTATATTTATTTTATACTCTTTTATTTTCTTTTTACTTTTTTTTTCTTTAATTATTTATTATCATTGAGATATGTCGATTTAACACTAATCATTTCTATTTAACGAAACCCACCGATTCACATATTATGCGCCTGGGTGTAGAAAGGTATAATTCGAATTCGATTTGCAAAGGTCATCAGGTTCGTCCTGCCAGTTCTCGCCTATCTTCCTCTTCTTTTTTACAAAAGGAATTCGTACTCTCTTTGTCCTCGCTTTTATTGTTTAGCCTAAGTCACTACACGATCATAATAACCACTTAGACCATGTACCCGACTCTCTTCCTCTACTGTACGCTCCGTTCGCCTCGTCTTGCTAAGTTTAGCGCACACCTGCAGACGCGCGCGAAACAATTAATTATACACATCACGTATTACAATATTAAACACTTGCTAAAGACGCTACGTGTCTGTGAGTGTGTGTCTTTCTTGGCACACTTCTTCGACGCTTTGTCCCCCACTGCTTATCTCCCTATTCTTTTCTCATTCTACACCCTCTTGTCTTACAATACAATATATGCAAACTACTAACCTCGCGATACTCCCGCTCTTTCTCTTTTTACCTCCCTCTAGTACCTCCCGTTTTTACCTGTCCCAGGTTAATTCGCGTCGCATTTTCAACTCTCTCTCTCGCTCTCTCTCTCTCTCTCTCTCTTTCTGCATTAAAAATTTAAATACACGTATTAATCGTAAGTATTTTTTTTTGTTAATTATGACCCTGTTTTCTTAAAGGCTTCGTAACATAAGTTGCTTTCGGCCGAAGTTACATGGTAAAAGTGCAGACTGGAGGTGGTGCAACTGAGGTGCATCGCGTTCAAGGGTCAGCTTCGTCCATTTTTTTCGGTTTTAAATACAAAACTCTTCGTCTACTTCCGATAAAAACTTTTTTTTATTACCTTACATCTTTATCAAAACTATTGCATTTTTTTTAAGGTTGTCTGCCAATTCATTAATCAGAAAAATTAAAAATCGTTCCTTCGCACGCGAGTTAGGATAATATTCAAAATATCTCAAGCGTCTCAGCTCGTACAAATTTATGTTCTCATCGTAAACGAATGAAACGCGTGAGCCCTTGGCTGCGAGAAAGGTGAGGTGTGTGATGTGTGTGATATTGTGTGGTCAATTAGTAGACGTACACGTATATATATTTATATTGAAACGAAGAGACACGGAAAAATGTTCAACAGCCGCGCTAAGTATTTTAAAAGGGGAAGAAGCTTTTTCATTTTTTTTAAACTCTATGTAATAGTGAGGGAAGACGTCGCGCCACTTATCCTCTGACTCGATACTATTTATCTGAATTACGATTTTCGCTTAACACATCGACGATGGGCTTCTTCGTTATAATTTGTTATTACTTACTCCTTCGAGTTGTCGCGTGCTGATTTTCGAAGTTAAGTTCCACGCTTAAGGGCGACGCAGCGAAAACGTGCGTTCGATAAACGCAGCAAAACCTTAAGTAAATAGTAGATTACATAACATAACAACAAAAACGAAATAAAGCAATAACAAAACAAAAGATTCGTTAACAAATCTGAATTTATTGATAATCATCGTTTGACCATATTTATAACAACATGAAATTTCAAATAAAACGTAATATCTATGCCTTAAAATTAAAAGTAAACGATACCAAAGTTCGTATAATATTAAAAAAAAGAACAAAACTAAAGTATAGTGAAACGCACGATAAGATTTCGCATCGAGTGCCATTTTGCATGGTTTTTTTTAAAGCTCGTGTGTATTATCTCAAGGTCGCGTTAGTCACAGTCTATAAAACTCTTATTGCGAGGCGCAATGTAATTCGAGAGAACTTATAAAAGTTACAAAGATTACAAGAGCTCGACAATTGCCCTTTTACACCTGTTTTATAAACCTAACGTCTCATGCCTTAGGTTATATATACGTCGATCGCTCGATTTTCTTTTTATATATACCTTGGCTTTTTTTCCTCATTGAATTGCACAAAAACATCGTAACATTATTACAGAGCGCCCGGGAAGTGGCGAATTTGTTTTTATTCTCATGGAAAACAGCGGATGCACATAAGTATTCATTGTCCGCCGTAATAGAATTCGTTTGGCACGCGGTCATGACTGATATTAATTCATTTGTTTGTTTGTTTTTTTTTTTTTTTTTTTTTTGGCACACGTGTTCGTCGAGCCGTTTGAGCAAGTCAAATAACGCCCTCCACCGATCGGATATATATAATGTATTTGGCACGCAAACACGCAGCGTATAATTCAATGCGCGCGTGAATTGTTTATATACCTCGGCAAAAAGGTTGTCCCTATCGTCCCCCGTAATAACCACGTACAAAAAATATGCCTCGAAAATCTAGCGCTCGCCCAATCGGAGTCAGCGGTGTATATCCGATATAATAAGAACTCGTCGTCGCAATCTCTAACCTCTCAATCTCGATGTTCTATGCCGATTTCGGATACACTCGCTTCTTTATTTATTTGTTTTCCTCTTACTCTCATTGAATCTGAAAAAGGGTAAATTAAGTGGCGAACGCGACTCAATATCCTATAAAAACTAAGTTATATTTTTTTTTCTTAGCTGATTGCCTTGTGTTACGGTAAGTTTCGAGGTCGGCGCCGTTCGCACGGCAGCGGCCGCCATTTTGTTGTCGTGGCGTCATTTCAAGCCGCGAGCCAATCGGCGCCGAGCTCGCGCAGTAAGGTTAAGGCCCCTGCACTAACGGATTGCTCTACGCCACAACAGAATTTGCCGTCGTTTACATCGATGATCGACAATTTATTCTCACCCTATATTCTCTCTCGCTTACATTTTTTTTTTTTAATCTTCTTCAGTCCCCCCAATTCTGTCAACAAAGTCTTAAATATAAAATAAAACTTACTTTATTACTTATAACGAATGAACAATTTTTTCTTCCTTATCAATACGGTAATATCACTTTCGAACGTTTTATTTTTTAAAAGTTATTACGTATTTATAAAATCTATATGTAAATCAGAACTCGACGTTGAAAAAGTAAATACCTCGAGAATTTGGAATTTGAATTTTTTTGTAGGTATTACTTGCAAGGAAAGAAGTAAAAATTAGTTTTAATAAGAACTAAGGCAAAATACAACACGAGAATACTAAAAGGCAATTGGCACCGTTGGGTCTACGTGAGGCGCGACTTTTCGTTTCCTAGAAGTACACGATATCACTTTACCACTGAATTTTCTCTTACTTATTTTTTATTTTATTTCTCCTTATCAATGTACGGTAATAAGTTTGCTACATAAATACACGTATACCAATATTAAACGTACGAGAGATTCCTTACGAAATTCACATTGATGACTTTTTTCAGAGTTCATGTTCCTATAACTTTTAACATTATTATTACTGTAAAATACACGCATTACGAACATGGGCTTATGTTCAACGATTCTCGCACGAAAGCTCAAGATAATTCAACAGAATGATTATTTAGCCTTAGTGTTAAAATCGCATACTCCATATAGGTAAGATTGCAAATAGAGTTTAAATTGTGAGACAGAAATCTAATTATTTTATAAATTTCATTAAAACAATGATTATTTTGGCTAAGTAGTAGATGTTTATGAATATGCTTCGTGGCAAAATCTTAGTTAAGTTGTTATAGAACGAACGACATGAACCCTAAATAAGTTAACGATTTTTCGACAATAAAGATCTTAACGTTGTCAAGTAGATGGAAGTGGTGAAAAAACTGATGAGATAATTGCTTCTAAAAAAAAGACGTGTGTGTAAATGGCTGTTAGCTGGATTCTGACAGTGAGTGCAGTAAACACGCGCGTTTTCATCTTTTACTTAGTGGATATAGAGTGATTGTAGTTAAATTTTAATATGCGTGTCAACGGATATGTCTTGGAGGTTACTATACGGTGTTTTTGTGTTTGTGTGTGTTTCTTTTTATTACGACAATGATATTGTTACTTTAAGCCTTAACCTTCACTTTATCTCTGAATTATTATTGTTGTTGTTATTATTATTAATATTATTATTACTATTACTAATATTATTATAAGTATTATTATTTATAATTCAATTACCTTTTCTTTTAAGAAAGGACCCGAGTGAATTTAGATCATTACGAAACAAAAGCGTAATTTTTTTGTCTTGACTCGTACGCAACGATTTATATTTCATATCTCATTTATCATAAAATTCTCTGTGGAATTAAGCAAAAATAGAGAATATTTTGGGGACTCAGTCTTCATAAATTGCGGATTTCATATCTATCGATCGTCGAAAAATAAATCCGTCATCGTCAACGGCAAATCACCAGCCCGTCTCCTCGCGTCGATAATGACGCGCGCGTGTATAATAATTTTTTCATTCATCATTTTTTTTTACTTCTTCAAACATAACTCGCAAAAGATACAATCGAGTATTCTAAATGTTTTTACGAAGGACCCTTATAGAGACTTTCAAGTGAAAAATCCTTCACTCAGATCTTTCCTTAAGTACAACGAGGTCGAAAAAGTCGGACGATCCGCTTTATAGATAATAATAATAATTTTTTTTTCTTGTTTCGTTTCGTCGGCGTGATTTTCGACCATTTTTGTGTTTATAAATTAGTCATATAGAGATATATTCATTTATCGATGCAGGGATCTGGTCCGCTCTGATTATGTTGTAGCAGAAAAAATTGTCTTTGTTTAATTTTACTTATTTTTTTTCTTTAATTCTCGTTATTTATGTTCATTATATATTTTCGCCTCTTCAGTTCAAGAAAATCCTTGCGTCGGTGCAGCGGATGATCCGCGAGCGAAAATTCATTAATTATTGTTTATACACGAAAATGATTTTGCAAATATTAATTGTCAAGGATTCGACTCTACATAAATAATTAATCCGCTAAATTAAGTTACCGTTAAATAAGAATGGAGTCGACATTAATAAAAAAAAAAAAATAAATAAAAAAAAAATAAAAATCACAATCGAAATGAAGTGAACGATCGAACATAATATACATGTATAAGAGTATGTAAAATAAAAAAATTGACTTTTCGCTCAGGGCTGCATCCCGAAGAAACACTTTTGAACCCTACGTTACGTTTTCCGCAATGTACGCCTTTAAAAAGTTGACCTTAACTACGAATAACCTAGAATCAATTCTAATCACAGCAATATTTATTGTTGATATACACAATCATACAGCGTCTCTCACTAAATTTTTTTCATTATTTCTTGTTTTTTTTTTTTTCATTTTAAGTTTACTTATTTTCTTTCTCTCTTACATCGCCAGAGGCTTCTTTTCCTCTTACTCTCTTTACTCCCCACTCGCGAAACCCCCTACCTAATCTTTAAATTATTTTTTTTTCTTCACCTCTTTAATACTTTGCAAGTCGTTTGGCTTCTCCGATACGCTCATTTGTCCGTCGAGAGGGCAGAAGTCGGCTACGGAAATTGGGAAGAAAAAAGTCGCGCCTTGACAAATTGCTATTACAGCAAAAAAGAATCAATGACTTGATTTTGTACACGTGGCTAACTTTCGACTTTAATTTTTTTTTTAATTACACTTAAACAACGTACGCGGAACGGATAACAATTTTTTCACGGTACTGAGAAAACCAATGGAACACAATGAAGAAATTTGGACAATGTCAATTTTGTACAATATATTATCCAATATCATTATTGTCACGATAAACAATGACGTTTTCTTTTTTGAGCGTCGAAATGGAACGACAACGAAAGTATTACACGAATGAAAGAAATTAAAAACACAAAGTCGCAAAGTTCGCAGCGAGATGGAACGAACGCGAAATCCCTCCGTCGAACTTCCGAATTTTTCCGCGTTTGTGGTGTGTGGTATTAAGCAAATGACAAGTGTGTACAAAAAAGGCACTTCGCGTAGCTCGCGTTTGCTGTATTTTTAATAAGCGAAGATGATTGTTCAATACTTTCGGCCACGAGGGCTTTTATTATTTTGTGGATAAAAAGGAAAAGCACAAACATGTACGAAAGAAACGAGGAAACCGAAAACAATTTTGTTCACCTAGCGACGAAGTCTATCTCTCAATTTTTGTCACTAATACGCCCACGAAAACGAAAAAATGAACACATTGTCATTATATGTACAAAAACCATACCTAATTATTTCATATTTACAACGGATTTTCTCGACGTTTTAAATTTTCGAAAACAACGAGCCGTAAGCAATAATACACACAATGTAAAACAACAAATACACACTTTTTGTGTAAATTTAGACTTTAAATTCTCACTTTTTTACATCTCAATTCTCTACGTAATAAACCGTTACGTAGCTTTAATAATCCGTAAAACGTAACTTTTTCAATTGCATTCGAAAAGTTTTTCTTTCTAAGCGAAATTAATAATAATAAAAAAGGAATTAAAATTAAAGAGAAAAATTATTCTTTGGCACACGCTGGAAGCGCACAAATTCATGGATATGTTCTTTACAAATGTAAATTTCAGTCCAGGGGCTAAGCTATCGATATATTGCCAAGGGGCGCGAAATTCGAATAATTATTGCTTTTCCCGCCGCTCGACTTCTTCGGTATCATTTGGTCATTCGAGCGGTCAGAACGTGTTTTTTCTTTTTTTTTTTACTTAAAATCATCATCGCAAAACGAAGAAACGACACTTCCATTGTAAACGATTCGATGAAAGATTTATCCCTTTTTTCCTTGTCTACAATGTCACCTAACTTTTGTCTTTTTAAGTATACAAGAGCAAGAAGATCTACCTAGCCTTTTCTAACCCGATTTCCTCCTATGAGAACAGCCTCATCGAAAAAATTGTTTCTTCAATGAATAAGCAAATATATACGAATATATATAGAAATGCACAAACAGAAAATCATGCGCGGGTCTCGAGGGAGGGAGCTTGACGCGCGCCTCTTTAATCTCACCTTCGTCGCTAATATTTTTTTTTTGTTTGTTAATCTAGTTAATTTCTTTTTTTATCGTATAATAAATATATATCATATGTATATAATATATCCTTATCTGTAATTCATATTATAATTTCATTTGTTTCTTTCCATCTACCATTTTTTTTTACTCCGCAAGAGAAGCCACTTATTTCCTAACATTATACTGCGCGCCGACTTCAGTTCGCTTCATCACTCCGTGTTTTTCAGTTAAAAACTTGAGTATTCTTTTTTCTTTTATACTTCGAAAAAATCGAGACACGTTACTTGTTCTTTTTTTTTCTTTTGGCTTTTTGAGATTCCATCTAGCAATAAAACGTTATGCTCGCGCCGATTTCCCTAATTTAGAATTATCATTCCCTTTTTAGATTACACATATATGTATATATACCCGAAAACGAAAAACTCGAATTTCCGCGTATAAGAAAATAAAAAGCGTTATTGTGTGTCGCCTCATGTTTTGTTTTGCTCAAGCGTTCGCTCATATAAAATATATTCAATGAAAAAACTCACAACTCTTTTTGTACACATGCCTAACCTAATTGCTATATAATTAAATTTATACTCTGCCGTCGAATTATATAAATAGGGCCCCTTTCACCTATTATCGTCGATTAAAACGCGCTACTGCAAATACTCACCCGAGTATTTGAAAAAAAGAAAAATCGAAATCCCCGATCGATTTTTGTTGATCAACAATAAATAAAGGACAAATAAATATATATTTGTTATATAGTGAATTTAAAAAAAAAGAAGAGAGAAGACGCGTATGCCCACCTCGGCGTACGATGTTAATAAAAAGAAATGCTATATAACGACCGGGCTCAAAGAAGTTATACACGTTTTTTTCCCTCCTCGTATATAGAAGATCAATGAACAATACAATATGCTGTACAAGTCCCACATCTGCCGTCGTCGCGTGTCTTCGCGACTCCTCCTACACTCCTCTTAGCGATGAGCTTCTTTTTGTCTTATTATTTTTTTTTATTCCGTTATTAAATATAAAAATGAAAACTAACGTATCTTTGGCTTGTTCCCTTTACCAATCGGCAGCAGCGTTGGGGCGCTGCGGCGTGCTGATGTGTGTGTTTCATTTAATCTTATTATTTTGTTTATTCTTATTTTTTTCTTATTCGACTCCTTTTTTGTCATCAAAAGGTTCTTCTCTCTCTCTGTCTCTTTCTCTCTCGACACCTTCTTTCCTCTCCTCCCTTTCATCATCGTTTACTTAACTCTTTTTGCATTTTAAATTCTTTTGTACAGTTTTGTACACTCAAGTGTTTATTTTTTTACTTCACAATAATAATAAGCCCCCCGGTAGTCTAACGCCTACTCTTTCGCACTGCACTCGACGGAAATCCTACTTCCATCACGTAGCAGCCTTCTCTCTCTCTCACTCTCTTCTCGCGATAATCCCCCCTCCCCCTTTTCTACCCTCTTTTTCCTTCTCCTCCTCCTCCTCCTCCTCTTATGTCTGTGTGGCTACATCTGTATGTGTGTACACGTATATAATGTACTTGTGTGTTTCATGTGAACAAATTCCCTCTCCGCAAAAGAATCTCTCTATACGCAATCGTTCTCCGAGCGAGCCGCTTGAACACATGTCGTGGCCCAGTCCCCGCGGCGCATGCACGCTACTACTATTACATATCTCTCTATTCTCTTTCTCTCTTCCTTTCTCGCTCTGCCTCGCGCGCGCGCGCGCACGTGTCCTTATATCCACACTCTCTGCCTCATCATTCTAACAGCCCACCCATTCGACCCTCCTAGCCTCGTGTTCTCGTGCCGACCAATAGAAAATGACGCGCCGCACGTCAACGTCAACATCTTCGTAGTAGTCGTCATCGTCGTCGTCGCCGTTGACGGCAGCGGCTTCTGCTACTGCTGACGTCGGGACGCCGCGGCTCAGGTAGCGCGCTCTAACATCCTAGTGGATTGGCGACTTGACGATGTGGTTCGGCGTTATGTATTGAAACGCTGGTATCGCCATGCCGGTCTCGAGCGATATCCTGCAACAGATAACGCCGGCGTCAATTATCGAGACTCTCTTTTCCTTGGCTGTCGAAATTTATTACAGCCACATAAGTATATCGATTTATCGATGCAAATATAATAATAGAAGCATGTTTATATCGTTAATCGTGACTTTCTTTTTTTTATTAGTCTTTTGTTGGTCGTCCGTTATACGAGTGTTGATACGTCGACAATCGACGCGGCTTAGTCTAAAATTAAATTTAAGAGATTCTTTTGAGTATTTTAATGAGGTCGATTGTCAACGTATTCACCCTGATTTCGAAAAAGAGAACTGTAACAGATAAAATGTATGTTTCGTGCATTATAGTTGTATGACACAGTTAACCAATCAAGAGGAATACATAAAAGAGTAATTCTTTACAAGCAAGCATGATGCACCCAGACACCTCGACAAAACAAATCACCTAAACGACATCTTTGCAAAGAATCGTTCAATCTATATACTTTCTCCGTTAAATTGAGTCAGGTTGAAAGTACAATGCATATTATTATTCGGAAATAATGAAAAGATTTTATCTCAATCGATATCGTTTACGAGCAATAATGGGTATAACAGACAGATAAATTCTCTTTGTCGAAAAAAGGTTGAAAAATTGATTCTTAAGAAAAAAAGAAATGCTCTGTATTCATCAGAGGATTCACGGCATGCCAGAAATAATTGAAACGTCTCAATGAAAGACCATCCTTATACAGATAGCATCGACGTGAATATATATATATATATATGTACGGTGAAAAAGAAAAGAAGGTTCCGAGGAAAAGAATAAAGATATATATATATATATATATAAAACCAATGTACTTTGATTTTCATATTCTTTTTTGTTTTAGAAAAACGCTTAAAGTGACAGTGCATTCAGTGTGTGAAGTACAAATAACGGAAGAAACCGTGTCTTTTTTCTTACAAATGAAATCCGTTTATTATTATTTTTTTTTCGTATTTTCCACGATCCGTGACACAAGACGAAAGATAGAGAGACACGGTCTTTGCCAGAGAAAAAATACGGTTGAGCGGGATCAGTAGATTAAGAGGACTAAAGAGGAACGGATGGTGCTTACCGAAGACGGGCAGGAGCCTGGGTCAAGTTGGTTGGATGGTGTGGATACATCTTCTCTTTCGTTCTCTCTCACTTAACCTTTCCTTCTCACTTTTTCTCTCTCTAATATCATCATCATCGTCTCACTCCATCATCACTTTGGTTCGCTTTTTGCATTAGCTCTCGTTTTCGAGCGATTGCCATAAAATTATGTTTTTTAAATCTACCTTTTTCATCTTAAATGTGTAAGCAAATAAACAACTTACAGACTAGTAAATATAAAAAAATGATACTCGAAGCTGCTTGTTTCTTTTATTTAATAAACATCATTTTAATTGCATATTACATAAAAGAGCTAGATTATTTTAATAATTATTTAGTACAATGAAACATAACAGCTTTGAGTTTGGAGGAAGGCTAGAAGAGTTTTAACAGCTGCTTTTATTTTTCGTATTAAACACGCCTAGCTCTTTATTCAGAAAGATGATACAGAGTAGCCAATCAATTGTTAAACACACAATCGACGTTAATTAATATCCGATGGAAATTCAGCGCGACTTCTACGTACTAATTGTCCTCCGCACTTTAACATCTTTCACTCCGTCGCTCATATAACATAATCCAAAGTTCGCTTGATCGCTCGCTCTTTCTCTCTCATTATCTTTCCTTACGCATTACAGAAAAAAGAAGTTATCCTTTATTGTCGTTACAACGAAAGGAAAGTATACAAATTAATGCTTTTTGCTCATTAGCTTCGCGAGTAAAATACGATATATTCATAAGTAACAAAATACAATGTATCGAAAATAATTATTCTTATGACACTTTTCTCGTATAATTAGTAAAAATTTTAAAATTAAGAAAGAAAGAATCGAATGACTCTGATTGGACGCACGGGGATCGAAAAAACATCTTTACAAAATTAATGTACTTCGCTGATTTATTTTTTGTATTGAATCTAACATTTTCTAGATTCTCAAAATATAACGAGGAATGTTAACACTTTTTAGATTGATTCTGCTTTTCCGTTCAATTCCTCTGTTCGGTAGCTACTCTAAAGGTGTACACAGTTAAGAAAGAAAATAACATCAAGGACAAAAATAAAATGCTGTTCGCACGCTGAACTTGCAACAAACGCAGACACGGATTCTCTAATTCTAGTCTTATAATTTTATTGATAATGTTATAATCCTAGAATAGATACGAATATATATATATAAATATATATATAAGTATTATGTATTGTAGTAATGATTATTAATACAAGTACCAGAAAAGTTCTCTAAGATTAGGAGGCTAAGCTCTATTTTTTCTCCACTGAATCTATTTTACTTTATTTATCATTTCTCGTGCGACATTAAGCTCTACACCTCGATTTATTTTTCTTGTTTCTTTGAATAGTTTTATATCCGGAATCGTCCGTAACAATTACATGATTATGACTTTGACTTACGCGACTAAACAGAATTGTATAATTAATGTATAAAGTTCATCCCAATTTTTGGGGCACATACGCTATATACCAAACAAAATTTTCTCTCGTCTCTACTTACTTTCTCTTTGCTTCATTCGTCCCTTCATTCTTTCATCCACACGATTTCTCTCACACCCCTTCGCTTACAGTCTATCCACACGCACATTAGTAAAGAAAGAAGAAAAAATTGTTGTTATCTCTTATCACAAGTAGGGGAAAAAATGTTACTCAAAAAAAGATTACATAGTAATATAGTTGGGATTAAATGGCTACACGCTAGAAGAGACTTGATTGAAAATCGTCGATCTTACAAATAGAAATCGCGACGTTACATTCCTACGAATGTTCGTGTACATGTGATATAAAAAAATTCTGACAAACACCATTCCACGAGAAGCCGCAATGCGTAAACGCAAGATTTGGTAAAGCTTTCTGTCTTATTCATAATTTCCTATGAAATAATCGTAAAAAAGGTAGGATACCGATCGATTGTACGTCTGATGCGACTTCTCTTGTACTTTCTTTCCAACATTCAATTACAAAAGTGTCCTTACAGTCGGTGTCTCCATCTGATATCGTCAATTCCTCGTGAGACATGATCAAAGCTCTAAATATTAATGAAATATTTAATTCGTTAATTGAACAAAAATAAAAAAATCCCATTGCAGATAAAGAAAGTGAATAATTACTTTTTGGCACGATTCTCTATAGAAAAGCTAAGACTACCGCTATATTAGACATTTATAAGAACATCATTACAGCTGTAAGCATCGCGTATACAGCTTCACAGATTCACTGTGAATTAACGCACGAATGTGTTCCACCAATTTTTCCGAAAAAGTGCGACTCACAAAAATAATGTATCAACCGATCAATCAAATCAAGTATAAACGTAGAAAAAAAATTCTAAAAAAAATACGAATAGGAGAAAAATAGGGTGTACAATGTATCGAAAAAGAAGAGACGAGAAAAAAAACCCCATGACTCGAGGATCGAGACACCGACTAAGCGCTAGCCACGCCGCCTACTACTCAACCGGCCATCGTTTGTTGCTGTTGTTGTTGCTGCTGCTGCTGCTGCTGCTCCTGCCCTCCTTGCGGCGGTATCGATGCCAGCGCTCCCACTCAGTATGGATTGTACTTGGCGCGCTCGG
Organism: Torymus auratus; assembly: GCA_900474315.1. NCBI lineage: Eukaryota > Metazoa > Arthropoda > Insecta > Hymenoptera > Torymidae > Torymus > Torymus auratus. The sequence continues at coordinate 19,332 of UXGD01001564.1, forward strand.
ACTTGAACTTGCCGCTGTCGATGGGGCCCGGTGCGCTGGGACTCCTCAGCCGTGGCGTGAACGGCTTGTGCGAGCGGTGAACGCCCGTCGTCTGGACCGGCAGAGCTGTGGCCGCGGCGCCTGCACCGCCCCCTAAAAGCTCGGTGAGGCCGCCGAGGGCTGTGAGACTGGAGAGGGCGTTGAGGGCGCCCGGCTTGCTCAACAGCTGAGCCAGTGGGATGGCGCTGGCCAAGGGAGAGGCATTGGTAGAGTTGTTAGAGGGGGAGGTAGCACCGGACCCCCCACCGGGTGTCGTGCCGCCGCCAGGGGTTTGGGTATTTTGGGCCTCTAGGTTAGCTTTCTGCAATTCGACACTGGGGAACAAGACAACAGATAATACGGTCAGAAAGGTTTCAGGATTGTTTTTCAAGGATATATTTTTTTGTCTTTCTTTTTTTAGTATGTAAATAATTCTGATGGTTATAAGAGAGGTCGAAAAGAATCACGTCAGCCGTCGCGATGATAAACCAAGTATTGCCGCGACGCGAGACGTACGTTATGGGGTTTACTTCGGTGACTGTCCAATGATAAATGCAGGTTAAATTAACAAGATTTGTATAACGTGGATTGGAAGTGTGGATACTTGGGTTATCATAGTGAGGGCTGAAATAATTTTTTTCTATTTGGGATTCGTCAAAATGTTATTCAATTTTTACATTATAGTGATATCAAATTGTATATAAAATGATTCTTTAATTACTTGTATTACTAAAGATAAAGATTGAAAGTGAAATATTATGTTTAGTGACGAGATTATACTTGATGGAAGAGAAGGATAAGTTTCAAGAAAATAGTAATATAGAAAAATACAGAAAGCATGGCCTACCCAATATGATTCGTAATGGTTAAATTTTAATGATTAACTAGCGCCCAAGACACTAAAAGCTTTGAAATATGTGCGATGGTAGCATATTGGGTAGGCTACTTAAATGATGAGAGAGAATTTAGAAGTAAGGTATAAGATGGTTGAAGAATTTGCATAATTTACTAAAGAGAAAGACAGAGAATTAGTGAAAACTAAAAATTAGAGTAATTAAATGGATATGGGGTTTAACAAGTTTTATGGATAAGACGTAGTATTAGGTAATGCTTGTACTTAACATTACGTCTTATCAACTAAAAAGTTGCTCAATGCCTGTAGGAATTGAACAACTAAAAAATAAAAATAAACAGGAACATGGCTTATCGTATTTCCATACTTAAAATTGCGTTAAGCTAACATAAACATTCTAATTAGTGCAATTTATTGTTTTACTGAACAACAGCATAATGAAAATTATGAAGCGCATGTTAGGCAGGAAATACGAAGTTGGCTAAGAGCAAGTTGTTGATGTTGTTGATGTTGTTATCTTCATAGTTCCAAGATAAGGATTATGTGTTTCTGTGATACCCAATTTAATATGTAGCCACCAAGTCCCTGTATTAGCGGAAAATAAAATAAATAAATAAAAAAAAAAAAAAAAAACACACGATCTGCACTTTGCCAACTGGAGACGCAAAAGAAAATAATTTGAACGTGAGAATGAACTCGATGCATATATATGGTTGTTTTGTGTACATTTTTCACCGGGAAATAAGAGAATAGAACCATATCCCAGGAGGAGAAAGTGCAGCTCGCGCTGGATGGAGTGCATTGGGGGGGAAAACAATAAAATATGTAACAATAAATTGTGGTAAATAGAGAATATCGGGGGAATGATGGCTTGTTTTGGTATTATTCGATGGTTATATTATGCAATAATAAAGGTGAGTGATAGCTGGAATAAAATATATATAATGGATTATAATCGTAATGCGGTGGACTGGTGCGTATGGTTGGTGATGCCTTGGACATGTGTTTTTGATTTCTCTTTCGGATCCATGGACAGGTGGTTTCTGGCAATATATTAGTTGAACGACGATCTTGTCTGATGACAAGATCGCCGTACGGATGAAAAGGTACATCACATGATCATGTCACACACAATCGCAGAACAAAAATTTAAAAAAATGGAAAGAAAAATTATACTTGAATTCCGAATCACGGTTCATACGAATCTGTACAAAAATGCGAAACACAATCTACAACGTGATAGAATAATTTAAATAACGTTAAAATTTTTAATAAACAAAACTTTAAAAAAGCTGGTTAGCTATGACTACTTTTACCATGGAAAAAGTATAAAATAAAAAAAATTAAATAAAACTTTCAAATTCAAAGCATACATATCTAAGTACAGAATTCGCTGAGTGATGTGCGCTCAATAGCTTGCGTATACGGTTTAATAAACGAGACGTGCGACATGAACAAGAGTTGAAATGACGTTATAAAGAAAAAAATAAAGAAAAATAAGCATCAAAGTGGAGAGGCCTCCGTTGTCTGCGCAAAGGGAAACTTCGCTTGGTTTCATTTTTAATTAAGCATGTTGTACGCGTTCAGTGTTAAAATCACTGAAGAAATTCATAATAATAAGTGAGTAGTATTATAGTAATATATACGTAACACAAGAAATGCGTGAATAAAGGACAATAAGCAGGAGAGCCCCTCGGCTTTGGAACATTTTGTTGTATAATAATGATCCACTTAACTCGGAGAAAAAAATCATTCAGCTCATAGAAAGGATTATGTATGTGAGATAAAAAGAATACAAGGATATTCGGTAACTTGTCGATGTTTGGATGAAAAAAAAATTATTCAAATAAAAGAATTGGCGTACGTTAAAAAAAGGTTTCAGTAAGTGTTAATATCATTTAAGTGGCCGTAACGATCTCATGTGTAAAATAAACTAAAAAACTTTTGTCTCCGAGTGTTGTCCTAGGAAAGGATGTATGCGCTGCCAAGGACCAATGGGATTCTTCGTCCTCAATGAATGATTATCCTACGGAATAAGGAAATAAGAATGTATGGCGATCGAAAGTAACCCGCACCTTTTAAGAAATCTAACTTTTTTCAATGACTCGAACATTCATTGCTAATGCGTCAGTTTTTCAAAAAGTTCGACGTTACTTTCGATCTGGACAGATCTTCATTATCTCGTAATGAGATAAAGGAGTGGTGGTGCCAGGCCGATGTTTTTGGGAGGACGAGAGAATGTCGTTACGAGTATTGGAGAGTTGAGTCTGCAGGATTCTGAAGGTTATTGTTTGTCTGGACCTGGAAGTATACAGGACCTGGAAATTCAAAGGGATTAGAGAACAGAATCTTTGAGACTTTTGGAATGATCCATCGTTGATGCCGCTCCATTCTGTCTTCTCAGTGTCCTGTAGCTGTGGCTACTTTTACCGATGATCGTGAAGTTCTCACACGTTCACATTATACGCATCCCGATCTTCATCATACAACACTTATTGTTCTGTTCAATTCGGAGTCGCGAGGGTATAACCTTCCACATTACGTCTTATCAATCCATTCATTGACCTGACTTTTTAGTATACGAAGTTTATATACAAGTCGTAAGTCGACGTATACTTCAGTCTCGCAATGACGAGGCGCACACGTAATTGCAATTAGATTAACAACTTCTCTCAGACTATTCGTTAACATTATTCGATAAATGCAGAAAGGCGCGTCGTCATTGCGGGGGTGAAGACGTGGTATATCTTTTCATTTGAGAAGATCAAAGGTTTGCAGAGACGACTCAGTAGAATATCGATATGACCTCGTCGGTCAGAAAAAGAAATGTATAGCTCGAATCTACTTTCTCTCGCTTTTTCTCCCTTACAGTGCCAATATTATCGGCGTAGCCGCGCTTTAAAAAGGAGACTTGCTACCTTATTTCACCTTCCTCCTTCCTTTATCCTCCACCCTCGAGCGACATTTCCGCCGAGGGGTGGCGGACTCAAGACGTCAAACTCCGACATAATACACAAACAGACATTTACAATGCCTTCCAACACTTTCTTTCAATCTCTTCCTCACTCTTTCCATTTGGACATGTTACGTCCGAAATCGTACCATCACAATGCCATCGTCACTCTCTTTCACACACGCGGAAAAAACACCTTCCCTCCCACGCGGGTATACGTGAAAGCATATGATTATATACACGCGAGTAATAACGTGATGGCAATTATAAAATCGTGTTGAGGCTTACCTCATGTTGATGAGATACTGGGCGAGGGCGACGGAGTCCGGGTTGCCGGTGATAGTGATGGTGCGATCCGTCGGTCCACCCTCGCGCTCCTCGCAATTGCTGATGCGTATCATCGCACCAGAGATCTGGCGGATCTCAGCAATCTTGGTGCCGCCCTTGCCGATGATGCAGCCGATCAGCTCGTTCGGCACCGTCATCTCATGCGTCTGGTTGTTGGCTGCGGGCTGCTGCCGGTTCGTATTATTCGTGCGGAGCTGACTGCCCGCCAGTGCTGCCAATGCTGCTTCCGTTGCAAAAAGAGTGTGTTAAGATTAATATCGCGTCCAAGACACAGTCGAGGTTTCTCGCGTCGCGCGCTTTTGTCCCGGAAAATCAACGCGCATACGCGATATTCAAATGTCTTCGAAAATTACGCATTGAGAAATGTAATAATGGATGTCGAGAGGCGCGCTCGCGCGTGCTATGATTGGCGAATAAAGGTGGCGAAAAGACAGACGTAAGCGTAAATGCGAATGAAATTTAATGCGCCGCGCGCGAGTTCTTACATTTCTGCCAACAAACACGGAAAACCGTTAAAAAGTTCAAGGCCTTAATTTGATGGAGTTTGAAACTCTTAAGTCGTTATCTCCTTTCCCACCCTCGAGAGATTACTCTCCGGCCGCGCCAACTGCTAAAGGATTTTCCAGAACGCTCGTCGAGACATTTTATTCGAGAAAATTTCAAACTTTCAAACTCGGCTACTTGCATATACAGAGGAAAGAAAAAACATAACTGGCACGCGGCTATAAAATTTAGGCAGATTATAAGAATTATAAAATTAACACTTTAAAAGCTTTACCCGTTGTTATCGTTCTCGACGCGAGGTACGAAAATGCTCCATCTTTTATTATTATTTTTTTTTTCTGCACGAACATAGTTCAATTTGAGGAAAAAGTACCTATTTCTGTGGATATTTTACTGTACATTTTAGTATGAAATAAGATATAACAGTGTCTGTAAATACATTCATCTGTATTGAACAAGTTATTGCAGGTATAAGAACACCATTTCCGCAGAAATACGGACATAACATTTCATTACCGGCAAGATCATGTAAAAATGACGTATTCTCAATTTCATTATTGTAGGATATATTACGCTGAAGTTGTCGATAAAAACATTTTTACGTACAATTAAATATCGTCATAAATGACTGCTCGTCCATGCCACAGAAATTGACACGTTTACCCCCACTCGAATGTTCTCAGATTTTACTTAAATAAACCATGCCCAAAGCCTGAGTAAAAAAAAAAGAACACCGCATTAAAATAAAATCTCAATCTTCCTCCCCGCATATTCCCGCATACAATGATGTCGGCAATTTCCCGGGCCTCTCACTCTGCAGCCGGGGGAAATTGCCATTGGGCTGGCTTGTCGGAGATTGGGAAATTACCTGCTGGGTTGAGACCTCCGGTGTTAGCTGGCGCCGCAAGGCCGCCCAGGCCAAGGGCGGCCAGTCCGGCCAGGGGACTGCTGCCTAGTTTGCCCATCTGTAACAAGGAGGAAAACAAACGGACCGCAATTGACGATAAGTGTGGAAGCTGGGTATTCGATGTTACGACGACTTCTACGCGGTAAAGTCTCTTGCGAGATATAGTGTTTATCGTGTACGTGTTTTGTGCGTTAACACTGGACGTGTGTAATATATATGTGTGTATGTCATTGCGGGGATAATACAAATATAGTTATCGTCGTATACATAACTGCGTGTACGGGATGTGTCAAGGGGTTGGATGGGGCACACTATACACGAGCATCAATAACAAAGTAAGTACGTGTGTATAATATTTAAGTGTAGACGCGGAAACACCAAGACAACTACCTAGATATATCATAGGCACGGTATTCCTTCCTTCTCTCCCATTTCCATCCTTCTCATTTGTTGGTAGCGATACCTCCTTTCTGCGTATATGTATATACAAACCCGAAACGTTTAGAAGTCGCGCGTGTTTTACGGTCGCGACGTGTCACGCGACGACGAGTTCTACACGGTATCGTATACGGGAATCTGTTTTATCGACATCAATTCCTCCCGTTCCAATTCCCGCCACGGGAGCGAACTTTCGCCTCGGCGCATATAACAACACAAAAGTACTTTGCAGGCTGCGCGCTCGCAGCAGTAACGTCCCATTAAACTTGTGCGGCCCCACTGCCGCCGCGTGGCGGTTCTTCTTCTTCTACTTCTTTTCGCTTTATTTTATTTGCCCCTTATTGGTGTGGCGTGAAATATAATACGGCGATAAAATCAACTACTGGCTCTGGGAAACTTTCCTCGCCTTAATTTTCAATCTCCCCGTTCGTATTTCTTATTTACCTACTATCAGCTCTACTGCACCGCGGAGGAGCGTGCCGTTGCACTCACCTATTAACGCGTGACCCGAATAAACCCGACGATAATTTTCGCGTAAAAGCTACACAGATCAGGATTATTACTCTAGCGCGTCGCCACGAGCGATGTCGCGGCCAAACGACGCTTAACACCTGCGCGCGCTGCTTGTGCTGCAACCAATCAAAAACCCGCCGTTGGGGTGTACACACAGCTCTCTCTGTGCACTCGCGCGCTAAATTGTTTACACGCGGCGCGAATTTCTTGAATAATTCGCAGTCGTGAGCGCTCGCGTCTCCGTTAATGGCACGTCGGCAAATCAAGTTTGAAATACGCGCCACCCCCACCCATACACTCCTCTCTCCTTCCCTAACCGCTTAAAAGTGGGCTATCGATCATTCGGAAGGGGGCGCCTCGCGCGCGCGCCTGCTACAATTTTGTCGGCTGGTGCTACCTCGCCGAATTATTAATGGACGTTCTTTCGTTTTCGGCGAGCGCGCGCGCGCCCGCGTGAGAAGCCGCGGAATCAAGTATCGATCTCCCCGAGGGAGTGAAGAGAGAGAGAGAGAGAGGGAGACGGCGAAGATGGTACTTTGGCCGCAAGCGTATACACGTATTTTCGTCTCAGGCTGTGTGGCGTGGGCAATTGGGCATCGATTACCTGCGATTGCTCGCGCTCGGCTAGCAAAAAGTTTTATTAGGTGACGCGGAAGCAACGCGGAAGTGACGACGCGACTCGAGGCACTTGTTCAATGCTGACTTTCGGTGAATCGATTAGAATTTCATTTGCACGCGTTTTATGTGTTCGTTGAATTGCGATTAATCGACTGGTGGTTGCTAATATTGATTTGCTTCCTAGTTCTACGTTTAAACAACTAATTGGTTCTACAACTAGAAGATTCATCCATGCATGAACCTTAAGCGCGTTGGTCGCGGGTAGTCGAGTATGTCGATGTATGTCGATGAACGAAAGGGGAAAATTTGAGAGGGATGAATGATAATAGTGGCGATTTGGTTAACTTTATCGTCGCTTTTTCAACAAAACAAAAGGAAAAAAAGGGGAAACTCAAATTGTCTGGTGTTTCAAATTCCTACACTGAAAACTAGTTTTACGTGGCACTTTAAAAAAATTCATCTACGGTTAACTAATAAAAAAAAATTTAAGTAACTACAACGTTTTTATTGTATCGAATCATAAGGTTATGAATGTATAACATTATACGATTGTTAAATAGTATGTAATATGATATTAATAATAAAAATGCTGTAGTTACACATTTTATATAACGATGATGTAAACTTAAAACAAAATATAAAAATTAAAACATGAAATTAAAAATGTAGGGGTAGTGACATAAAAATAAATAAAAATGCTGTCCAAGGGCAGCCCACCCTCGCGCAAACTCCTCGCTAAACGTATATAACTCGTAGCAGCTATTAAAATTAAGCTGAGAGTCATGTGCTACTCTATGAGAGACTATACGTAATCGTAACAGGGGTATTGAAAAAATTCACTGATGGCGATAGAGAAAAGCAGAGAGATAGAAAAAGACAGAGATGAGATTGTAAAAAATAAAAAACAGTATATAAGAGTTATAAATGTACAGGTCAACAGAGAGAAAAAAGATCATAGACATTTTAAGAGCTCCGAAATGAGAAAAATCTATAAAGCGTATTTTCGAGGCAAGCTTTTGAATGAAAAAGGTGAAAAATGAGGGATATAAATAAAAGAATAGTAAAAAAGCAATATTTTTACTCTTATTCTTGTTTTGAAACAAATAATGAAGTGTCGTCTTCGTGATGACAGAATGAGGAAAAACGAAATTTTAATTTAAACTCTTGTCTAACTTGACATACATATATAGGATATAAGGGTAACTAGTTATCATTCGTGGGATCGAATGTGACACAATCGGGCTAACAATCGTCTATCATCTAATGTATTTTTAGTGTAATGAGGTGCATGAATCCAATTTAAAAATTTTTTATTCTTGAATAATTTTTTAATTTTGTAACATGGAAATAAAAAAACTTTTTTATGTTATCTCAATATTTGTGAAATCCAAAATAAATTACTTCATACACCTTATACTTGTAACTGAAACGTCAGACTAACAAAATAGAAAAATATATGAGGGGAAGAAAAGCATTATGTGAAATAAGCTGCAAAAAGCTAAGTACAATGTAAGAGTGACATTCGGAAAAATGTTTTTCTAAAAACAAATCGTTCCCAGGGATTTAGTATATCATCAATCTGTTTTATACATAAAATAAACTTACACGAAGTAAAATTGATAAAAATACTAAAAGAAAAAAATGTTCAATTTTTAATAAATGAAATTTTGTTGTATTCTTACTCATAAAATAAGTTATTCTGCGGAAAAGAGATACTCTAGTTAACCTGGCTTTTTATAAACTTTTGCTAAGTTTGTTAAAAAGTCCACAGTAACTAAAAATTATTACTGAAAATATTCCCTTCATTTACGGTTAAAAATTTATCCGAAGATATTAGAGAATACCATGAATACTTCCTCTCGAAAAATGTGAAAAAATAGTTAGAAAAAAAGAAAGATAGAGAGAGAGGGAGAAAAAAAGGTACTCTTTTTTCCAAGTGACGTTTCCGAGTGATTTCAAGCATTTTCAAGTCTTCGTACCATGGAATAGCAGAGCTAGAGAGCCAGAGAGACAGAGGGAAAAAGAGAGACGGGGTTCAACGCAGACAGTATAATAGAGAAAGACGAAAATGGAGTAGAGAGACAGACAGAAAAAGAGAAAAAGGCATAAATGTGAGGGCGGATAGAAAGGCAGAAAGAGGGAGAGAGGGTGAGAAAGATAGAAACAGGAAGAAGAGAGAGAAAAAGAATTAATGAATAAGCGCATGTAGTGACCTAAATCTACCTTTTCGTGCCACGCATGCATTCTTTACAACGCTGTGTATATTATTATCGTTTTTCCGCGCGACGACCCCGGCGACCAATCGAAACGAATCGATCCCCATCATCATCACCATTACCACCACCACCACCACTACCACCACCACCAGGCCAACAAAGACAATTACAACACATATTATCGCTCGTAACCGCCATCTTCGCGCAGAGATTATTCCTCTCCTCCTCCTCCTTCTTCTTCCCCCTTTTTTTAATTAAACTCCCTTGCTGTAATTATAAAGTTTTCCAAGACGTGAGAGTCAGAGAGACAGACAGAGAAGCGGTTAATGAGAGAAGGCGACAATACAAGAAGCAGTGCTAGCGCGCAGCAGTAGTTTCGCGCGAAAGTAGTTTTTCCTCTCCTCCCTCTACCGCCCTATATATATATCCCCTCTTAGGGAAATCGAACAGGTCGGCTTTTTAAACACTCTCGCGGAGAAAATAAGTGTACGTCCGACGTTGCACAGCGGAAATCGATCGCTCGCTCACGAGAGAGAGAGAGAGAGCAAGTGAGAGAGAGTGGGTAGCGCCCCCTCGATAATTCCGCGCGCTGCCTCTCCGAGAGAAGGAGGATGCAAATGAAAACGGTATCGCGCTCCACTCGAGCGCGTCGCCGAGAGGAGGAGTAGGACGAGGAAGAGAGTGAGAGAGAGCGCGCGAGAGATGAATATAACTATGCTAATGGGATTGCGAATCAAAGACCGGAGAGCTATCCGGCCGGCGCAGCGCGCAGACTTTCTTCTCCCCGGCTTCTTCGATCTCCCATTCATATGCGCGCGACGCAGCATTTGAATAAGCCCCGGCGTAATTCGCTCGCGAGAAATTTTATCGCGGGAATAAACGCGATTTTCCCCCCTTACGAGAGCGTGTGTACGAGCGTATATGTACACGCATTGTGCCGCGTAAAAAGCGTCGCTAATTAGCAAGAGAGATCGTGTCTCTGTGCGCAAGAATTAACTCGCGCTGACGGAACTGCTCTCCATCATTCCTCCGGGTATTTCGGTATTTACGTTTGTGCAGCGCTCGCGAGAGATTAACCGACGGATGATGGGGGGGATTGTTGTTTTGACGTGTCACGAGATCATGGGATTTACGATGTTTGCGTTGTAACGACCCCCCGATCACGCGAGATTAGGAAAAATTATCATTCGCCTCGAAATACATACTCGTATCGGGAAATTTAATTAACCGAATATTTTTCGCAAAAAAGGCTCCTCGTGCGCTATTGAAAATCAAACAATCGATAAATTCCAGCGGAATATGCCTTTACCGAGAGCGAGAGTAGTGGAAAAATTCGCGTTCAACGGCACCGGGGAGTAAATTAAATTCGCCGCTGACAATCAACGTGTCGAGCGCGTCTCCTTTCCGCGCGCAAAACGCGCGACTCATCGAAAAAAATTTCGCCACAGAGCGCGCAGCGCGACGTCGCCGGTGGCATTGTTTGCCGGAATCCGATGAGCCAGGCGAAAAATTCCGGGTCGAGAGAGTGAGGCGAAAATCGATCGCGCCCAGCTCTACCTCGTCGTGATATAAAAGAGGAAAAAAAGAAGAAAAATTTTCGCGCGCGCAAAGACCTACTTCGCGAGACACTCTTCTGACTATATCGACCGACGCGTGCCGAAAAGCCGAAAGCTTCTTCTACCTCTTCTCGAGCCGTGATTAAAATGTAAAGTAATAAGCTAGCTCGCCGCGCGATGGGAGGGGGAAACTTTTATCGCGAGGCGATTTTTACGCAAACAATGGCAGAGGTGGATGATGAAAATAGGTATTGTTTAATTAATTACGCGGAAGCATTGTTTAATTAACTAAAAACCTGGCGCGCGGACCGCTGGACTGCTGCTGCTGCTATGTGTAGCCTTTCAAGTTATTAAAACGTGTAAAATGTAATTAATTTAATGGAGAGCGCAAGGACGAAATAAAAGCCAGCGCGCTTTTACGAGGCTCTTTTTTCCGAAAAATGGAGGATATTAAATTTTTTACGTTACAGTTTATTATTACATTATATTCAACATATACGCTTTCATTAAAAAAGGAAAAAAATCCAGCACGCGCGCGCATTCATCGGAGTTCGGTCTAAACTAACTTTTCGTCGACGTCGATTTCAAGGCTCATCTCTCTCATTTTTTTTAACTTTTTTTTTTTCATTTGAATCTCGGACGTACGCGTCACGCACTCCATTGCACGCGTCTTTCGCGCGTATACCCTCTCACAATTCCTTTTGAACGTCACTCTCCGCTCTTCCGTTTTCACATACGCTCTCGCACACACACACGTACATCCTTCTCGTCGCTCACTCGAAAAGTCATCCGCGCGTGGTGCGAGAGACAGTACGATATTTTTCCCCCCAGCCTCGCAGTTCGAAACTTCAATCGCATTCATTTATCAGCGCCGCTGCTCCACTTTTCCAGCGCCTGTCAATAAGTTATCTATACACATTCATATATTTATACGTGCGCATAGAGAGAGAGGGAGAGCGACGACGCACGCGGGGTACGTATATCGACTCTACAGCACCGACGTGTGCGCACATATACGTATATATATGTATGTATATAGAAAGAGAGAGAGAAATACGGGAAAGGCTCGACTCGCGCGATCGGTGTGCCCTCAATATATTCTACATTAATCAATCGCCTCCTCTATATATGCGTTTAATTGATTTTGCATTAGGCTCCTCTGGCCTCCTCGTTAATTAACTATCTATCTATTTTTTCGTCGGTTTTTGGTCATCTTTTACTCGGATTCGTGTATATGTATACTCATTTTGTAAACGCAAACAAGAAGCATCGCTCTAACAACATTTTTGGTACTCCGTGGAAATACAGAATTACTTATTACCCGGCAACGAAAGAAAGAAAGCGAGAGAAAGAGAGAAAAAAGGAATACGACGTAAGAGGGTTCCTATATGTATATGTATATATACATTTAAAAAAAAATAGAAAAAAAAGAAACGTAGTGTTCTCACATGTACATGCGGAAAAGCGTGCAAAAGCAAAGCAAGAGCAAAAGCGGCCATTGACGTCCGAGGCGCATGCGTTTTCCGTCGCTCGAACGAATTTTCCTTCCCTGCGAACGCTCGACTACGTTTTAAGCGAAGGAGCAAAATTTCCGCGAACTTTGTACTCGATAAGAACAATAATAAAAGAAAACCCGCCCGTTTACATTCACTTCGAGAGGCAATTACCGTCACGCGACGAATTTTCTTTGTATTGTAAATACGTTTTCGCGCGACAAATCGAAACACACGGCAGCACACACAGACTTCGACAATGTGCACAGCAACGTGTGTATACGCGTTCTATTTCGAGAAAAGCGATAAAAGAACGCGCTTAACGTCGGTGCAGTTAGCTTCGTCGAATTTATTTTATAACAATCGTGTAAATACGTGCGAGTGCATCGACAATGACGTCATTATAACCCAACGCGACGATTAGTCTTCGCAGATGCGAAATTGAAACTCGCCACGTGAACAAATAACTCTATCGCGGCGAAAAATAAAAGTCGTCCTCCCATCGCGCGACGGCTGTCGTATATCTCTCGACGGAAAAAGAATGCATCCTCGTTCGTCTCTCAGAGAGAGAGAAAGAGAGAGAGAGAGGTTGAGAGATAGAGATAGAGAATAGAGATAGGACACATACGCATTCGAAAAAAGAGAAGAGAAGAGATGCAGATATAGAGAGACGGGTATACAGAGGGAGTTGAAAGTAGAGAGAAAGAGAACAAGGGGGTTGTGTGCTCTACGGGGTAGTCTCGAGCGTACATAAAATATAATATAGGCGAGAAAGTGGAAAGAAGAAAAGAAAGAGAGAGATAGATATAGAGTAAAAACTGTCAAAGCCAGACTATACTGGGGTTTTGCCTCAGCACATGGGGTTGTAGGTGGCTGGGGAGGGGGTCAGGGGGTGGATAAAACAGATAATATATATACACTAGCCTGGAACATGGACGGGGGGTGAGTGGAGAGATACGGTATTTGGGGGGGGGGCTAATCAGGGCTGGGAATCGGAGAGTAAACATATGGAAGAGAGAAAGACGGTGAGAGTGTTTCCTTCTCTTCTTCGTCCTCGAGACAGCGTGGTCCATCAAGCGGCCATCAGCAGCCGTCGCGTTATCGCGCGATAACATCGATTTCCAGGATGCGATAGTCGACGACCGTATTGAAGATAGAGTGGACTGGTTGGATGTTGGAGAATGGACGATTGACTTTATCGGGGAATTGAGAATTCGATGTGTGTGTGTGTGTGTGTGTGTGTGTGTGTGTGTGTGTGTGTGTGTGTTTGGAATCGGATTTTTTTTGTCAAGAGCTGCCGCTTATCTTCAATACGTCGAGTGGTGGCTCTCGATTATAATAGAACGAAATAAATGTCGAGGGGAGTTTCAGGGGTAAAATAAACGGGCAGACCGAGAAAAATTTGGATTGACGTTTGCCGATTGTCGATTGTTGAAAAATGAAAATAAAAAGGGTACCATTAACAAACAATGCGTACCCAATTGAAAACGAGAAAAAGAGAAAGAAACAGGTTCGAAGTGGTTCGAGGTGGTAATAGAGAGAGGGGGGAGAGAGGGGGAGAAACTCCGGTTCAGTCCAGGCGACATGGGCGGTAGCAGCGTGGCGAGGCCGTGCCGATAACGTCCACGAGCAGCTATTCGCAACAGGTGCTGCTGCTGCTGCTGGACATGTACGCAGAGGTTTCTCCGGACTGGCAGTTGGTGTCATATATCTAGGTGATAACAACGTGGTAGGGGGGGGGGGGTGGGTAAGGGGCCAG